>JASANC010003244.1:0-11365 GCA_030248135.1 Theristus sp. LFF4_11
TGCACACGCGTTACGTCCAAATCACAGCTGGCGTCCAACGTTAAACGGTCAGCCTCCGTGCTCACCCGTGTTCTGTGGTCAACTAATGATCAGGCCGGAGCGCGGCGCGTGGACAGCACGTGCACAGTGAAGGTCTGATCCATCCGCTAGGGTATTGTGCAACAATGCACATTACACATGGGTGTGCATGTGACTTTGGGGGAGGGCGGTCAAAATGTTGAAATTAAATAGATAGATGGGTAACCCGTCAAACTTGCTACAAACAACAACCGAACATGAGCAACAAATAATATTAACAATAATTTAGTTTTAAAATAAATGCGAATAGCTTTGTTTGAGTAGCACAGTTTCATATACATACGCAATGCACGGTGACTGCCACATGTAAATTGCCAGTCTGATCTGGATATATGACAAGGTTATGAAATCGCCGCGATCGTCCCAGGCCGCGATCGTCCCAGGCCGCGATCGTCCAGGCCGCAATCGTCCCAGGCCGCGATCGTCCCAGGCCGCGATCGTCCCAGGCCGCGATCGTCCCGGGCCGCGATCGTCCCGGGCCGCGATCATCCCAGGCCGCGATCGTCCCGGGCCGCGATCGTCCCGGGCCGCGATCATCCCAGGCCGCGATCGTCCCAGGCGGCGATCGTCCCAGGCCGCGATCGTCCGGGCCGCGATCGTTCAGGCCGCGATCGTCCAGGCCGCGATCTTTCAGGCCGCGATGCTTCGGCCGCGATACTCCGGGCCGCGATCTCCTGGGCCGCGATAGTACATTTGCCCCTCAGAGCTGATGTTACGTTTTTGGCACCTTCTGATAATCGATCTGATCTGGTTCTACCGGAGGGTAGAAATGAATACCCTATGTTCATTTAAGCCTGTCAGTTTTTGCAGAGGTAAGCATCCGAAACTTTGAATTACAGTAAAAACGAATGTTGTTAGACTGAAATCAAACAAACACTACACTTGTGGCTTTTAACATGTTTTCTTGCAACTGTTCCGATTCTGTTCTTTCATTTTTTTCGCTTGCTTGTATTCTGGGAAAAGTGACAGGTTTACTGTACATGTACAAGCAAAACTGAAAAATTTCTAAAAAATTCTGATTCAGAACTGAGAAATTCTGCTGATTCACACGCAGTTAAGGCAAATTTGCATTTTTAAAACAAAAAAAACGTACTTTTAATGCAGATGTGCGGTCGGTCACTACGGCCGTGTGAAGCGAAACGTGATCTTCTTGAACTTCGAATGTGAAACGATCGGTTTAGCCGTTGGTGGTTCCTTTAATAATTTAAAAAAAAATGTTGCAAATGAAGTCAAAGTCAACACAACACCCTAAGTTCTCTATTGAGTTTCCTTTTCCAGGTGAATGTTGAATACCCAACCATTGTAACTGTATTTCTTTCTCCACGCATGTAGCGCATGCAGATTTTTGTGCAGATATTGATTCAGGTGCAGATGTTCGTGCAGATATCAACGCAGATGTTGGAAAATTTTCAGAAACAAAAAAAACGGCTGTGTGCTGAACCTGAACGCACTAACTGGTGCTATGAAACTCTTTCTGCACGGCACTCTGAATGAGAATCAATCTTTGCCTCCATACACCTGCATCTGCGTGTTCATCTGCGCCTGCATCCACTCGAACATCTGCATCTAAATCAACACCATCGTGCAGGACACCATGCTGGGCGTCATCCAGCAGCAGGTGCTTCGTGCGCTCGGCCTCAGCGGCCAGCACCAACGCCGCGACCGTCATCTGCACGTGCGCGTTGTGCACCATCTCACCGACGTGCAAGCGTACAGTCTGTACGCGCAGAACGCACTGGTCGAGTCGAACTACGCGCTGCCGTACGACTACGAGTCGATAATGCACCCGAGCAGCAGGGTAATATATGAATGAGCGAAAAATTGGCAAAAACGGAATATGCTACTCAAGTTGCTACTAGACTTGCTGTTAGAGTTGCCACTAAACTTGCCACTACGTTGCCGACACTGACTTCGTTGCTGCAACAAACGTTTGTTACTGTTGTCGTTAGAGGGCGCAACGTACGCCCCGCCCACTCTTTGTTTCTTGATTTTATTTGTTTTTCACTATTGGTTTTGGAGATCAGTTGAATGAAGTTAGAACCACTCGCTACATCTCACCATCTTCACACGTGCCCTGTATAGCGCAAAAAAATGCCGATTCACACGTTGCAATGCAATATTGGTGAATGAAGCAACGTGGACAGGAGGCCAAACATACCCTACTTGTAGGCCCGCTACTTGTGCCCTGTTGTATTTCACCCAACTATTCTCACCTAGATACTACGTTGGGCGAATCAAAACAACGTCGGCTGCGGTCGCATGTTGTACGCCGTGGAGCGCAAGAACAACGAGCTCGTGCGAGAGACGCGATTATCGCAGCGACTCGACGCGCACCGCCAGAACGGACTCAGCCTCGGCGACGTGCACGCGCTGCAGCGGCTGTATTGCGTCTCGAAAAGTTGGCGCACACGCTCTCAATTATCTGTTTACATTTTGCGTTTTTCGAACGAACGAACGAACGAACGGTGATTTTAAGCGATGTTTTGAGCCAGGGCTAACCCCAGAAAAGCGTACGCGCCCATCGAGTTCACTCTGTAATTAGTTGCCTTTTCACCCTCCCCCTGGCGGCGCTCGATCCCCCGAACGCACAGACAGCCTAACGCACTACGACCAAGGCCAGTAAGTGTGTTGAGTAGCTGTTCTCCGCATAGGTGAGCAGAATTTCTTGGTCAACTAAACTTTGACTTTTTGTCCGGTTGATATTTTGTTGTGCATTGTGCTCCTGCAGGCTGTCGTGACGGTGAACGCATTGAGTGCGGCTACTGGGTGACGAACGACGCTTTGCTCTGCGAGAACAACAAACACATCCGAGACATTTGCCCGCGGCTGTGCGGCGATTTGCAGCGTGGATGCCACGTGTGACACATCGGCAGTTGTGGTGATGTTCTTTTTTCAGAAGGAAGGCTTGTCTGAAGTTCTGATGATTAGTGAACTAACCTGGCACATTCAAAAAAGGGTCAACAGAAGAGATCAACACCTTTTGAAAACTGGTATTGATCAGGTTTTTTTTGCTCTGCACGATACTTACATTGTATCAGCTTTTATGTACCAATGGTGACCCGTATGACAGGTTTTCATGAATGAACCTACAACCTCATTCACTGTGATTTGCTTTTATTTTCTTTTAGAAGATTGTTTTACGTGTCTGCTTTTTCCCCATTTTCCACATTTTGATTATGCCGCGCTGTAATATCATCATACCAAAGACCCCTTTTCACATTTGATTGTTTAGAATAGATCCAAACTTGTTTTCAGTGTGTATGTTCTGATAATCAAATAAAACGAACAACAAAACAATTCGGATAGGAAAAAAAAACTGTTCGGCTGTAAGTTTCACACCCTCTATCAGCACTTGCAGCCATTTATCAAGAATTCTTCGAAATTCGGCGAGATTAAAACATAGCTGTGTTCGTGAAAAACCCGTGAATCTGAAAATCACATATACAATTCAATTCAACAAAGATCACTGATTCATCTGAAAAGAGTCGTGCGTCTTCACATTTCCTTGTCGACCACCAGTGCACTTGTTGATTGTCTCGTTCAGTCGATCGACCAGTGGCATCGTGGTGGTGAGAACGATCGGCAACACCACGAGCGACATGAACAGTCCGCAGAGGAGCACAAGGAACACGGTCTTGAAGAATGTGTTCACCATGCGAGACGCCGAGAACGCCAGCACGGAGACGCCGAGCAGCGTTGAGACGGCACCCTAACGTCGCAAAAAATCACAGCTGCGGTCAGATTAGCAGAGTCCAATAGTGCTGCACCACTGAGCGCCAAAAATAAAAAATTCTTAAATCAATGACAAATTTCAGTTTCCGCACGTCACGTTGAAGAGCAGACATTGGTGGATCAGTTCAGGTCGAGAAACGAAACACTAACGATGCTTCGTTATTCATCAGGGGTTCAATGGTATAGCACTATTGGACTATTGAACTCTTATAAAACTGGCCCCAGAAGGTTGCCCTGGCCCCCGAGGTGCGCGTGCGTTTTTCAGCCTAAAATTCCAAACCCGTTGGCGAGCTAGAGCCATTTCTTATCGTGTAGTTTTTTTTGGATCACTCTGAACAGTATAACCTGTAAGACGGGCCATGCGAGTGTCTCGAGCGCGTGAACGCATCGCTCCGTGGGCGTTTGTCCGGCCACCGCGCGCACGTAGGCGTACGTGACGTGAGCGGTGAAGTCGACTGCGAAACCGATGCTCATCAGGATCGTGATCATGCTGATTGAATTCAACTGAACTCCCCAGAGACTCAGCAGACCAAGCGCTCCTATACAATGAAAAAAACGCTCTCTGCTTCTGTGTTTTTATTTCGGAACACAACAATGAAACCGTAGATTGGTAGATTTCGGATTTGCTTGGGTGATTGATCGGTGTCGTCGAATGTGTGCGTAAAAGCGAACTTCAAGTTTCAACGTCGATTTAGTCTCGCGAGCAATGCGAATGGTGGACACGCACCGTTTTGCGGTGTTCAGCCCGCGGTAAGCAAAGAGCACGCGACGACCTCGGACTAGTCAGATACAGTGAAAACGAGTTTGCCTGTTTGTCTTGATTGACAAGCATCAGTTTTTTTGGACTATAAGGGGTGGACTGGCGACGTGTGGAACTGACAAGAAAAATGGCGACCCCGGCGGTCTTCGCTTACCGCGGACATAGCCGCGTCGTGTCCATATTGCAGTCGCGGCGTCTGAGTAAGGGAACTCTAAATTATAGGGAATCAGCTGATTGGTCGGTGATTATCACGGTGTGCATGCTTTCTGTGCAGGCACTGCTGTGGGGGCGGAGTTTGCTTTGCACCAACGAATCAGCTGTTTCTCCATAATTCAGAGTTCGACTGTAGAGTGGTCTTTTTACCAACGATTGTCGCCGCAATGGCGGCGGTTATGATGACGGCCGAGGTGAACCGCGGTATCAGCAGCAACGCGACCAGCGTCATGCAGACGACGGCGATGGCGACGTTGCGCGTCGTCAGCGGCAGGATGACAACGTACTGGGCAACGTAGGCGCTGTATGAGTTGAACGACGTGACGTTCAGATCGGCAAATGCGTCTGCGATCTCGTGCACCTGCAACAACAACGGATTGACGAAATGGGCACTTGATTTAGGTCAACACTTGAATCAACATTTAGGTCAACACTTTGCGCAAGTTTAATCAGGTCGTCACTCAGGTCAAACTTTAGGACATCACACCAAAACTCGGTCACTTGAACCTATTTTTTACTCAACACTAAGGTCAACAGTGGCACGCTCAGTGAGCATCCAGATCCAAAGCAACAACACTTCGCAATCAACTTTGCCTGTGTGATGTACTGTACATATTTTTGATGTTGATGCTTTTTTCTCCAAGAATGATTGCCCGAAGTGTTAGGGTGTTTTTTTATTCGTGGAATACACAAAGAAAACAATTTAAAAAACGCTAAAACAAACGCAGGCAAACACAACATACAGCATCACCTGCAGTAGTGTCTCTGTTTGATTCGGCACGTGCTGATAATCGCGCAAGCCGACACGCAACCGAAAACTGGTGACCACTTTGTAAGAAGGCACTCGGAAGCGTCTCCATAATCGACGCCAGGTTTCGCGCAGCTCATGCGTGTTTTTTGTTGTGGTCGAATTCGGCGTATTCTGAAAAGTTTTGTGTGATTTGAACAGATTTTAGAAAACAAACACACGGTTGTTGATTGGGTTGATCAAAATTCGCTGATTACCCAGACAGAAGACCTAAAATAGTCCACAGCGTGTGTGGAGCAGTTTGTGTGTGTTCGTGCCGGAGCAAACTCAACAGTTGACAATTTTGCAGACTTCTTTGTCAACATGATTTGTGGAGTGGGGGCCACATATGCAACCAAAATTGCGCACTCACGGATGCATATCAAAAAGGACTGCTTTATTGGGTGCAGAGCGCCAAAATGTTTTCCCCCCGTCAAAACAGAACACCAGTCGTGTGGCGTCATTGTCACAACGTATGGCCCACTAGAGGCGGAGGGTGTGATGCAAGACACGTACCCAATGTTCGTAGATTTCATGGCACTGCTCATGGAACGCCTCTTGGTCAACGCTGTCGTCGACGCACTGTGCAAATACAATATTTAATTTAGAAAAAATGGGCGCTCTTTACTTTTACGTGGCCCATCGCAAAATGAATGGCCCATCGCAAAATGAATGGCCCATCGCAAAACGAATGGCCCATCGCAAAATGAGTAGGTTCCTAATCCTAAACCTAATCCTAAGCGAAGCCTTTTGGTTAAGGTGAAAATGTTGCTTGCAATGAGTCATTGTAGGTTCCTAATCCTAAACTTAAGCCAAGCCTTTTTGATAAGGTGAAAGTGAAATGAAGGTGCTCATTTTCACTGCAAGCAACATTTTTTTACCTTATCCAAAAGGCTTGGCTTTGGATTAGGAACTTACAACGACTCATTGCAAGCAACCTCAGATCAAAAGTCACTTTTAAGAATGTATACAAATCGTTGGGCCATTCATTTTGTTTTGGGCCACTTATTTTGTGTAGGGCCATTCATTTTGCGATGTGCCATTCATTTTGCGATGGGCCATTCATTTTGTCTTGGGCCACGCATTAGTAAAGAGCGCCAAAAAATGCGTTGTAAGAAGAACGAAACGAACGTATCGGGTTTGGCTTAAATCAAACACCCCGTTTGTGCTGAAATAATATGGTTTGCTGATGCTCCGATCCCGTTCTTCCTTTCTTTTGCGAACTCCTGTCTGTATTGTGCGCTAAACGTGACAGGTTTAAGCAACCAAGCATGCTGTAAAACGAATCGACTGACAATTTTGAAGAACAACTCAGTCCAGAATGCTTTCAAGTCGGTTGTACTAAGCTGCCCGGTGTCACCAGTTGTGTTCGTCAGCGATTGTTGTACACCTGAATCTCTGACTGCTGACAGCCAGATCGCTTGAAAATCCTGCTCGATTTCGTCTTCTGCTTGATGCCGAAAACTTGCGTGAAAACCGGCGGTCGGATGCTGAGAATTTCACACACGCAAAACATTTGAACACAGACATGGAGAAAAACGAATTTTCACACTGAGAAAACGGCGTTACTAAATCCATAAACCAGGCGTTCACGTGTTTATATTATACATGCACAACAACAGCCGTTTTAAGGCGCGTTCATGAAGCAGTATTTGGTGACGCGTAGCTTGTATTAATACATAGCTGCGCGGTCACTAAATACTCCTTCATGAATGCAGTGTACCGTTGCATACAAAACCATGAAAATATTCACCAGCGTTTCGTTGACTGGTGTCCACACAAGATCGAGTGACCAATGAGCGGCGCCCTCTGCACGCAGCCAATCACTGAGCTCCTTGTAAAACTGTCTCGTGTTGTTATCCTCGATCGATATATTGTAGGCGGTCAACCAGTCGTCCTGAAGGACTTTGAATCATCGATGTACAACTTGAAGCATCGTTGTATGAAAGCTTAGCTGACCAACTCCAACAGTGCCACAGCACTGTGCCCCCGGATGAAATCATAAAACCTCACAGTTCCGTGGTTTTACGCAAACTGATTTACGAATGTCTGCTCGTCACCGTTCTCTGAGGAAACTGAAATTTGTTGATTCGTAAATCGATTCAGGCAGGCGCTCCGGTGGTGTAGCACTATTCGACTGCTAAGCTTTTATAAAACTTTCCCGAAAGTCTTTTTGTGTCACCTGAAACTGATACAACCAGAACTGCGTCGCGTTTCGTCCGTATCGCCTGCCCATCGCGTGCGGAAATCGCTCGTACGCGGCCGACATTCGCAGCACGTTTGCGAGCTCGCGCCGGCTCGCGAGATTCGGCGCGTTGTTGACGACGATCGTCATCGAGACACCCTCGACGTTCAGACTGGCGTCGCGAAACTCTTGGATCTGCATGTGTGTGCAGTGGAGACGTTTTTTACAGTGAAAGTCATATTGTGTTTGAAGACAGTGATGAATGTCACAGAAGGTCAAATTTGTCAAATCTGCATGCAATTTACCAAACAGTACGTTCGGTTGGCCTGTAAGTCTTGTTGTTTTGTTATGGCCTATTTTTTTAAACGTGTCCCACTGAAATGACGTCATGCGCCGCCAAACATGCGCTTGCCGTTCACAGCAAACCAGACTATCCGTTTAGCCGATTTCTTCCCGTAAACAAATGGTGAATGTCGAATCAGTCACACCAAACTGAAATTTTAGTGCCTGTACTTTGACAAACGAACGTTTTTAAATAAAATGACGTCACGTTAGTCCGGACACGTTTGAATAAATCCACAATACATAATATTTTCTTCTCCTCAGCTCTCCCTCTTGGTGCTTGATGAAACTGAACTGAATTGAACGAAACTGAGTGTGGTGGCTTTAGCGGCTTTTCCGCGATACATACAGTACCTTAACAAATGGATCGTCCGCAAGCAATACGTCCTGTGGCTTCAAGTTCGCTTTCAGTTTGCTCAGACCGTAGCCGCTGACCGCCAAGTAGACCAAAAACGCTAAAACGGCGATCGTTTTCACGGCTGGATGCAGAATGAATGGGCCGTAGAATCGGCGAAAGAACCGCGATGTCACCATTTGCTTCGCGGCGGTCTCTTCGTCGTGACTGTCGGCTTTGTCGACGTTTTTCCGTTTCTGTTCCATCGTTTCAGTTGAGGCGTTATTGGAGTCGGCAGTTGTCGACATTTCGTATTCGCAATGACCATTGACAGCTGGAGCCACCACAGTTCGAGTGTTTTTCTTTTTGTTTTTGCCGCTCTTTGTGGTGTCGTCTGATCTACCCTCGTTTGCCACAATTACTCTAGAGCCGCAGCGTAGCAGAAGTCCAATGGAACGATGCTCTGCGAATTAAAAAGAAATCAATGCCAGTAGAGTAGGGCTGGCCATTACGGAGCACTTTTTTTGTAGGTGATTTTGGGGGTGGTTTTTATGTGTGTACTTTTTGGCGCGCATAGTGAGTCAGCAGTGGGAGGAGGGGGAGGGGGGTTGATGTACAGGGTGTGGGTGCAGAGTGTACAGGGTGTGTGCACAGAGTGTACAGGGTGTGTGCACAGAGTGTACAGGGTGTGTGCACAGAGTGTACAGGGTGTGTGCACAAAGTGTACAGGGGGTGTGCACAGAGTGTACAGGGTGTGTGCACAGAGTGTACAGGGGGTGTGCACAGAGTGTACAGGGTGTGCACACAAAGTGTACAGGGTGTGCAGATGGAGGTTCAAAGCGGTAGGAATTTCGCAATGTATTGGCACGCACGGTACAAATGCTGTCAGCATTTCTGCATACTGTTTAACGAAGCTATGTAATTTATGTGGCCCGAAGGCCAGAGTTTATTTGGGCCATAGGCCTCTTTTTGTATTTTTATATTTTTTTCATTTTTTTTGTTGATTTTTTGTTTTTCTTCTTCTTTTTGCCATTTCGATTACCACATATCGTCCATCGTAGTATCACAGAAGTAGCGAACCCTGAGTGCGGCCGACAGCGGTTCAACGAGACGCTTGTAGGTCTCCTTGTGGCTGTTGAAATTGCAAAACCAGCGAATCACCGCTCGACGAATGATGCGTGAGCCCTCCAGTGCGGTGACGAAACAGTCGAACAACAGTTTGTGGTTGAGTTCGTCCCACACTTGGTTGTGGAACTGCAGAAAGTTGGCGGCCACACTCATATCGCACCGGTGGCGTCGATTTCCATCGTCGTGATCGTTGCACTGCGGGCACCAGTCCTTGATGTTTCCTTCAACAACATGAAACACGGACTCCACGTGTTGCTCGACAAACAGGTCATCGATTTTCGACAATTCGCTCTCCAACGTTGAACGAGCCCACGCTTCGTACATCTCGAACTCGTCACTGGGCACTTGCACCGTCATTGGGAACGCAGGCATGGCTGTTGTTCTTGATTGCTGTTGTCAGGTTGAAGAGTGAATGAAAGATCTTTAGAACTACGCAGTTTTATATATCTCGATGGCTACCAATAAGTGGGTGGAGTCTAAAATATTATGTGGCATTTGCATGCCTTTCTTTTTGGATTTCGCAATTTTTATTCAATGAGTTGCAATAAAACACATACAAAGTACAACAAAACAATCAAGTAATCAGTTCACGCAGAGTGACACTGACCCTTGGTTCAGTTACACTCAAATCAACTGGAACAGAATGAGTAAAAATGTCGTTCGTCGGAGGTCGCATTACCAACAAATCACCAGTTTTCACTGGGACAGCGACCACGCTGCCTGGTCGAGAAAAATCACCTTACGAGAAGCACCAAATGAAAGACTTGCGATCTGAGCGTCGTCGATCATGCCGATCTTGCCATCTTTGTGATGCCCCACGTAATCTTTCCCGGACTGGTAGAGGTTGACCAGGGCGTAGTTGAAACCACGTCTGGTGACCGTGTTGACACGATCCACGAGCGCTTTGATGACCGGATCCCATGGTTGGCCAGGCATTGCGGTGCCGCTGTACTTGTACGTCAAGCCCTCCTCACTGTAGGCCACTTGTCTTCGACAGATGTTGCGCCATTTTCCAGCGACGAAGACGGATGTTTTTTCGGGAGCAAGCCACGGCAGTTGCAGGAGATAGTGAAGAATTTCGTCGCTCAGTGCTTTGTCTTCAATGAATAAACCACATGCCACATTCAGGAATGAGTCTGGAAACTCAGTGCACGGCTCAGTCGATGCAACCTTTGCTTCTTGAATCTTGGTAACCAAGTCGTCAGTCATCGTGAAGCAAACTCGTAAATGAAAAGTAACCCCTTGACAAGTTCAACAACGAAACAAGCATGTTTATGACTCATTTCGTCTAGAAGAGATTTCGCAATATGTATGCAATATAAAGCAAATCCGATTTCATTACAATGACTCACACGAGAAAACAGATTTCATCACATGGTGCAATTTAATCATGTACACAGTCAGCATAATTACCATCGTCTGGATTCATGACATAAAGGGTTTTCGCAATATCTGCTTTCAAACGGTAAAAAGATTTTTTGTGCGAAATGAAATTGTCAAACCAGTGTTTCAGTACATGTTTTGGCGGGGGCTGTCATTCAGAAAACGAATGAAACGCTCCCAACAAAGATCACGATTGGGAATAGCATTCCAAACTATCTCAACATTGCGTTCAAAAATAACACACCACTGTTGTCGACAAATGTGTAGCAATGTTTGTTCCGCGGGGTGGCAGCAACGTGGGCACCAGTTGTTGATGTTGTCTTCAATTGCGCAACGGACGCTTTGTGCGTGTGCCTCAACAAAGTGCTTATCAATCTCATCAAGTCCTTCCAAACTCATATTGAATGATTATGTGGCACAAAC
>JASANC010003246.1:0-10871 GCA_030248135.1 Theristus sp. LFF4_11
CCCCCCCCCTAGAATTTTCGGTCTCGCTCGGGACCCCCCCCCCCAACCAAATCGACCCCTACCAGCCATTTTTCGCCCAGACAATGTCATCGTCAAGAGAAAAATTTTGGTGCGACCCCCCCCTAGAATCTCCGGTCTCGCTCGGGAGCCCCCCCCCCAACCAAGTCAGATCCCCCCCCCCACCCCGGGACGACCCCCCCCAAAATTTGGGCGGACCCCCCCCCCCTCGGATTCCCAAAAATCGGGCTCGACCCCTGGCCGCCCCCCCCCCCAAAAAATTTTCGAATCTATCTCTATCTATCTCTATCTATTTCTTATTTTCTTTTCTTCTCTTCCGTTTTTTTGTGTGTGGTGCGGCAATTTGCGGAGTGCAGTGCGCAGTACCGTGGGGGGTCCAACCTATGGTAACGTGGTAACGTGGGACCCCCATGGAGGTCCCATGGGGGGTGCATTTTTTCAAAATTTTCTGTGGGGGGCATAGTTGTTCTAGGGGTTTTGGGGGGGGGGCCTGGAGGGGCCGCCCCCCCCAAAAAGTATCGAATCTATCTCTATCAAACAGGTTTTTTTCGACTCAGCTATTATCTATCTAAAAAAATTTCTCAGCCAGCTATCTACTGAAAATTTTTGTCTTCGAAAGACATAAAAATGAGTCAATTTTTGACAAAAATTGACCATTTTTGCTCCGTAATTCTTGACAATTTCAGCTAATTTTTGGTAAAAAGTACGCGTTTATACTTGATTTTTAGTGTATTTTAGCATTATTTTGCTGTTTTTATAGCTTTTTAGCGTTTTAGCTATCTATCTATCAAATTTCAAAATTTTGACCGGCCCCCAAAGTCACATGGCCCCCCCGCGCCCCCCCCAAACTTTTCCAGCTATCTATCTATCTAAAAAATTTGCTCCAGCTATCTATCTCGCCCCCCCCCCCCAACCCCTCGGCTCTGGAACAACTATGCCCCCCAGATAGGGTTGTTAAACAAAAATCAGTACCGTGGGCGAGGGGGGGTTGGGGGGGGTACACCCCCCCCAGAGCACCAGAGACCGTCGGGTGGGGGGTGGGGGGCACCGTGCCACCCCCCCCCCTATAACCGGGCACCCCCCCCCCATCGGACCCCCACCCCCTCGAAAATTTGGCCGACACCCCCCCACCAGTACCAGTACCGAAGACGAGGGGGGATGGGGGGGTACTCCCCCCCCCAGAGCACCCGAGACCTCCGCGTGGGGGGGGTGGGGGGGTCACGCGACACCCACCCCCCAAAACCTGACACTGGACCATCCACACCCCCCCTCGAAATTTGCTAGACACCCCCCCCCCCATAGTTGTTCCAGAGCCGAGGGGTTGGGGGGGCCGATATAGATAGCTGGAGCAAATTTTCTAGATAGATAGATAGCTGGAAAATTTTGGGGGGGGGCCGCGGGGGGGGCCATGTGACTTTGGGGGGGGCCGGTCAAAATTTTGAAATTTGATAGATAGATAGCTAAAACGCTAAAAAGCTATAAAAACAGCAAAATAATGCTAAAAATACACTAAAATTCAAGTATAAACGCGTATTTTACCTAAAATTAGCGAAATTTTCAAGAATTACGAGCAAAAATGGTCAATTTTGGTCAAAAATTGACTCATTTTATGTCTTCGAAGACAAAAATTTTCAGATAGATAGCTGGCTGAAAAATTTTTTTAGATAGATAATAGCTGAGCCAAAAAAACCTGTCTGATAAAGATAGATTCAAAAATTTTTTGGGGGGGGCCGGCCCCCCCAGGCCCCCCCTAGAACAACTATGACCCCCCCACACCCCCCTAGATGGACCTAAGTAACAGTGACACCCCCCAAAAATTTTCTCGGACCACCCAAAAATCATGAATTTTTGCTCAAAAATCATGATTTTTTGTCTTTAACGTCTATAATATAAGCTAAATATATGATAACTTGACATTCTTCATTGTAATTTCAAAGATTTTGCAGCAAAATTTAGCGTTTTTCCTTCAAAATTTAAGCGAAAAAATCTCATGGGTGGGGTGGGGGGTGTGCACCCCCCCAGAAAATTTTCTACAATAGTGCACCCCCCCATGGCCCACGCCTGGGGGGGTGTCACTGTACCATGACTGACACCCCCCCACTGAAAAATTTTCGGCACCCCCCCCCCCCCACGTGACGACACCCCCCCCCCCTCGAAAATTTGCTTTCGCCTTCGGTACTGACCAGTACCGTGGGCCCAAGGGGGGTATGGTGCCGTTGGGGGGGGGGTGCCGACCAAAATGTGAGGGGGGGTCCAACCTATGGTAACGTGGGACCCCCCCCCCCCATGGGGGGTGCATTTTTTCAAAATTTTCTGTGGGGGGGTCCACCCCCCCACCCCCCCCCATGATAATTTTTTCGCTTAAATTTTGAAGGAAAAACGCTAAATTTTGCTGCAAAATCTTTGAAAATACAATGAAGATGGTCAAGTCATAGTTGTTCTAGGGGGGAGAGGCCTGGGGGGGGCCGGCCCCCCCCCCAAAAAAATTTTCGAATCTATCTCTATCAGACAGGTTTTTTCGGCTCAGCTATTATCTATCTAAAAAAATTTTCAGCCAGCTATCTATCTGAAAATTTTTTGTCTTCGAAGACATAAAATGAGTCAATTTTTGACCAAAATTGACCATTTTTGCTCGTAATTCTTGAAAATTTCGGTAATTTTAGGTAAAATACGCGTTTATACTTGATTTTTAGTGTATTTTTAGCATTATTTTGCTGTTTTTATAGCTTTTTAGCGTTTTAGCTATCTATCTATCAAATTTCAAAATTTTGACCGGCCCCCCCCCCCCAGGCCCATGGCCCCCCCCCGCGGCCCCCACCAAAAATTTTCCAGCTATCTATCTATCTAGAAAATTTGCTCCAGCTATCTATATCGGCCCCCCCCCCCAACCCCTCGGCTCTGGAACAACTATGGGTCAAGTTATCATATATTCAGCTTATATTATGGACTTTATAGACAAAAAATCATGATTTTCGAAAAAAATTTTTGGGTGTACGGAAAATTTTGGGGGGGGGGGGGTCTCCGCCAGACAATATTCCATGAGGGGTGTGGGGGGGGGGGTGTCGGCCCAATTTTCGAGGGGGGGGTGTGGGGGTCCCATGGGGGGGGGGGTTCCCGGTTTTAGGGGGGGGGGTGGCACGGTGCCCCCCCCACGCGCCCCCCACCCGACGGTCTCTGGTGCTCTGGGGGGGGGGGGGGGGGGTGTACGTACCCCCCCCACCCCCCCTCGCCCACGGTACTGCCCCCCACACCCCCCATGAAATTTTGTCTGGCGGAAACCCCCCCTCCAAAATTTTCCGTACACCCTAAATTTTTTTTCGAAAATCATGATTTTTTTTTTCTATAAAGTCTATAATATAAGCTGAATATATGATAACTTGACCATCTTCATTGTAATTTCAAAGATTTTGCAGCAAAATTTTGCGTTTTTCCTTCAAAATTTAAGCGAAAAAATATCATGGGCCACCCCCCCCCCACCATAGTTGTTCTAGAGTAGGGTTGTTAAACAAAAATGAAAATTTAAAAAAAAGTGATTAAAAAAAACAAAAATGGGTTGGCACGTTTTATGATATTACGCTCCAGTTAACTCACGCTCCAATATTGGATGTTCTCGGACATTGCTAAAACGGACCTAAACCTAAAAGCCAAACCGAAGCCTAAGCTTAAACAAAACCTGTTCCTAACCTAATCCTAACCTAAGCCAAGCCTTTTTAAGAAGCAAGAATAAAAATAACTGCGTTTTGAACGAGTTTTTGTTGAGGGCGGAGCGTGTGCACGCGCGCCAGTGGATCATGAGCAATGAGCAATGCGGATGCGGGGCAGGTGCATATCATAATGAAGCGTTGCGACAAAAATGTCGATTTAAAAAAAAAAAATTCGAAAAATTTTCTTCTAATATGCTCTGAAAACCTCAATTTTGGCACAATTTTTCGAAAGTTCAACAAAAATTTTCTTTGATTACACCTCGTAAAACCTTTAGCAGTCGATTTTGGGCCGTTTTACCGACTGATTTTAGGCTTCGACAACATCTGCGATGAAATTTTTGAGCGTCCCAAAGCTTAGCCTACCATTTCCGATGCAGATAAGGTGACGATTCGCCTCGCAATCTAAATTTGAGCGTCTGAGCTGCTCCGTTTGCAAGCGTTACGTTGTCTGGTTGCTGTCTATCTATCTATCAAAAAAAACTTCTCAGCCAGCTATCTATCTGAAAATTTTTGTCTTCGAAGACATAAAATAAGTCAATTTTTGACCAAAATTGACTATTTTTGCTTGTAATTCTTGAAAATTTCGCTCATTTTAGGTAAAATACGCGTTTATACTTGATTTTTAGTTTATTTTTAGCTTTATTTTGCTGTTTTTATAGCTTTTTAGCGTTTTAGCTGTCTATCTATCAAATTTCAAAATTTTGACCGCACCCCCACAGTCACATGGCCCGGCCCCCCCCCCAAAATTTTCCAGCTATCTATCTATCTGGAAAGTTTGCTCCAGCTATCTATATCGGCCCCCCAACCCCTCGGCTCTGGAACAACTATGGCTATCTATATCGGCCCCCAACCCCTCAGCTCTGGAACAACTATGACCGTGGGCGGGGGAGGGTGGGGAGGGCACCGTGCCACCCCCCCCCCCTAAAACCGGGCACCCCCCCCATCGGACCCCCCCCTTCGAAAATTTGGCCGACACCCCCACCCAGTACCCAAATTTGCTCCAGCTATCTATATCGGCCCCCCAACCCCTCGGCAGTACCGTGGGCCCAAAACAATTTCCGAAAGGGGGGTATGGTGCCGTGGGGGGGGGTGCCGACCAAAAAGTGAGGGGGGGTCCAACCTATGGTAACGTGGCACCCCCCCATGGGGGTCTCATGGGGGGGTGCATTTTTTCAAAATTTTCTGTGCGGGGGGTCCCGACCCCCCCCCACCCCACCCATGAGATTTTTCGCTTAATTTTTGAAGGAAAAACGCTGAATTTTGCTGCAAAATCTTTGAAATTACAACGAAGATGGTCAAGTTATCATATATTCAGCTTATATCATGGACTTTGTAGACAAAAAATCATGATTTTCGAAAAAAATTTTAGGGTGTACGGAAAATTTTGGGGGGGTCTCCGCCAGACAAAATTTCATGGGGAGTGTCGGGTGTGGGGGGGGTGTCGGCCAAATTTTCGAGGGGGGGGGGGGGGTCCGTCCGACGGTTGGCACGTTTTATGATATTACGCTCCAGTTAACTCACGCTCCACAGTTGATGTTCTCGGGTCTCGGACATTGCTAAAACGGCCCTAAACCTAAGAACCAAACCTAAACCTAATCTTAAGCAAAAGCTGTTCCTAACCTAATCCTAACCTAAGCCAAGCCTTTTTAAGAAAGCAGGAATGAAAATAACTGCGCTTTGAACAAGTTTTTGTTGAGGGCGGAGCGTGTCATTGATGCTCAATTGATCATGAGCAATGAGCAATGCGGATGCGGGGCAGGTGCATATCATAATGAAGCTTTGCGGGGTCCGACCGATGGGGGGGGTGCCCTGTTTTAGGGGGGGTGGCACGGTGCTCCCTCCCCACCCCCCCCCCCCCACCCGACGGTCTCTGGTGCTCTGGGGGGGTTAAAAAAAAATCCGGATTTTTTTAAATTAAAAAAAAAATTTTTTAATTTTTTCACGAGTTAGGTTTGTTCGAAGCGTCTCGTCGAGCTGAGTTCATCTAGACTATTTTCAGAACGATCCGGAAAACTATAAGAGCGAAAATCGTGTTTTATTGAAATTATGTCCATTTCATAGAGGGAAAGTTGCATTTTCAACAGTAAAACAGGACAATTTTCGACGTGTACTTGAATATTGAACCGTTCTTAGTTGTTCCTCTTTAGAAAATTACCAAAATTTGACTGTGTTCAAAAATTCCTGTTTGCTGTAGCTAAGTCGGCAACCCCTGTCGACCCGGTCGCCCCCCCCCCCCAAGACACTTACTTTCAGGTTCAACCAGCTATGCTATCTGCCACATCGCGAGCCCACACTTCACAACTTAGTGTATAGAACACATGCAACATGTTTCTATCGATTAGGGTGCGGGTAACTGACACAAGTAAGTCACATACGTTAGTCTCGGCAAGCAAGTTTGTTCAAATAGGCGGGTTTGCTAGTGGGTATATGACAAACGGTTGTGTGATTTTTTACCAACACATCCCCTCGCTCTATTTGTCTATATATCTATCGCATCAATTGAATGCCTATAACATACATACGTCAACCAACTATCTTTTTCGTTTCTTTGCCTGCCTACTGAATGACAAATTCTTTGTAAGATGAAAGAACACGTCCTGTGACACGATTTTTCATTTCTGTTATGTTTTTTTGGCCGCCCCTCCCTTTTTTTCGGCCGGCCCCCCGCCCACGGTACTGGGTAAAATACGCGTTTATACTTGATTTTTAGTGTATTTTTAGCGTTATTTAGCTGTTATTTTTTTAGCTTTTCAGCGTTTTAGCTATCTATCTATCAAATTTCAAAATGTTGACCGACCCCCCCAAAGTCACATGGCCCCCCCCCCCGCCCCGCCCCCCCCCCAAAATTTTCCAGCTATCTATCTATCTAGAAAATTTGCTCCAGCTATCTATATCGCCCCCCCCCCCCCCAACCCCCCACCCCTTGGCTCTGGAATAGGCCTAGTTGTTCTAGGGGGGGGCCTGGGGGGGCCGGCCCCCCCCCCAAAAAAAATTTCGAATCTATCTCTATCAGACAGGTTTTTTCGGCTCAGCTATTATCTATCTAAAAAAATTTTCAGCCAGCTATCTATCTGAAAATTTTTGTCTTCGAAGACATAAAATGAGTCAATTTTTGACCAAAATTGACCATTTTTGCTCGTAATTCTTGAAAATTTCGCTAATTTTAGGTAAAATACGCGTTTATACTTGAATTTTAGTGTATTTTTAGCATTATTTTGCTGTTTTTATAGCTTTTTAGCGTTTTAGCTATCTATCTATCAAATTTCAAAATTTTGACCGGCCTAGGGTTGTTAAACAAAAATGAAAATTTTTTTTTTAAAAAAAAAGTGATTAAAAAAAAACAAAAAATGCCGATTTTTTTTTTTTTTTAAAAATTCGAAAATTTTTCCTCTAATATGCTCTGAAAACCTCAATTTTGGCACAATTTTTCGAAAGTTCAACAAAAATTTTCTTTGATTATACCTCGTAAAACCTTTAGCAGTCGATTTTGGGCCGTTTTACCGACTGATTTTAGGCTTCGACAACATCTGCGATGAAGTTTTTGAGCGTCCCAAAGCTTAGCCTACCATTTCCGATGCAGATAAGGTGACGATTAGCCTCGCAGAGCGTCCGATTGTGCTCGCTGCACCGTTTGCAAGCGCTACGTTGTCTGGTTGCTGCTTCGTGTCGTGTCGTCGCGACACCATCAGAAGAATTGATCGAATTTCAAGGCGGTATGTTTGTCTTCACTTTAGCATTAGCTTAGCTGGGGACAATTAGTGACGTTTTGGAGGTCAAAACACAAGAAGAGGCATGGTGACGGTTTGGAAAAGGGGTAATTGAGGTCACCAAAACAAAATCTGCAAAGTTCCGCCATACGGGTGTCATTCGGGAGGCGCTTGCATATCATATGTGGTTCTTCGGACTCCCTGATTGATTTAGCACAACTTTGATTTTTGAAATTTTTTAAAAAAAAAAAAAAATTAAAAAAAAAAAAAACAAAAATGACGATTTTTGTTTTTTTTAACAACCCTAGGCCGGCCCCCCCAAAGTCACATGGCCCCCCCGCGGCCCCCCCCCCAAAATTTTCCAGCTATCTATCTATCTAGAAAATTTGCTCCAGCTATCTATATCGGCCCCCCCCCCCAACCCCGCGGCGCGGGAACAACTATGGGAATAGGGTTGTTAAAAAAAACAAAAATCGTCATTTTTGTTTAAAAAAAAAAATTTTTTTTAAAAATTTTAAAAATCAAAGTTGTGCAAAATCAATCAGGGAGTCCGAAGAACCACATATGATATGCAAGCGCCTCCCGGTCCCGAATGACTCCCGTATGGCGGAACTTTGCAGATTTTGTTTTGGTGACCTCAATTACCCCTTTTCCAAACCGTCACCATGCCTCTTCTTGTGTTTTGACCTCCAAAACGTCACTAATTGTCCCCAGCTAAGCTAATGCTAAAGTGAAGACAAACATACCGCCTTGAAATCAGTACCGTGGGCCCAAAAAAATTTTCGAGGGGGGGGGTATGGTACCGTGGGGGGGGGGGTGCCGACCAAAAAGTGAGGGGGGGGGGTCCAACCTAGGGGAACGTGGGACCCCCCCCATGGGGGTCCCATGGGGGGGGTGCATTTTTTCAAAATTTTCTGTGGGGGGTCCACCCCCCCCCCCCCCCCCCGGATAATTTTTCGCTTAAATTTTGAAGGAAAAACGCTACATTTTGCTGCAAAATCGTTGAAATTACAATGAAGATGGTCAAGTTATCATATATTCAGCTTATATTATGGACTTTATAGACAAAAAATCATGATTTTCGAAAAAAATTTTAGGGTGTGCAGAAAATTTTGGGGGGGGGGGTGTCCGCCAGACAAAATTTCATGGGGGGGGTGGGGGGGTGTCGGCCAAATTTTCGAGGGGGGGTACGATGGGGGGTGCCCGGTTTTAGGGGGGGGGGTGGCACGGTGCCCCCCCCCCCCCACCCGACGGTCTCGTGTGCTCTGGGTGAGGGGTTAACCCCCCCCCACCCGCCCACGGTACTGCTTGAAATTCGATCAATTCTTCTGATGGTGTCGCGACGACACGACACGAAGCAGCAACCAGACAACGTAGCGCTTGCAAACGGAGCAGCGAGCACAATCGGACGCTCTGCGAGGCGAATCGTCACCTTATCAGTACCGTGGGCCCAAACAAATTTTCGAGGGGGGGGGGGTATGGTACCGTGGGGGGGGGGGGTGCCGACCAAAAAGTGAGGTGCCGACCAAAATGACTTAACTGAATTGAAATATCGTTTCAGAAATCGTTTTCTTGCAACTTAGAACATGTTTTTCAGTCGGTAGGCCATGAGATGAACATGATATCTTGTTGATTGGCGTATGTTATAGGTCTACAATGGAGTTGTGCGATATATTGTTAAACAATTGGAGCGGAGGTGTTGGTTAATACCACATCACACGACCGTTTTTCAGATACCCGATAACATGGCCACATGTTAAAACTTGCGTGCTGAGCTAAACTAACGTGTTAAACTTGCGTCTGTCAGTTGCCCGCAACGTGATCGCGAAATCATGGTACGTGTTTTCGATACGATGATTTGAAGAGTGGGCTCTCGCCATGTGGCAGATAGCATAGCTGGTTGAACCTGAAAGTAAGTGTCTTGGGGGGGGGGCGACCGGGTCGACAGGGGTTGCCGACTTAGCTACAGCAAACAGGAATTTTTGAACACAGTCAAATTTTGGTAATTTTCTAAAGAGGAACAACTAAGAACGGTTCAATATTCAAGTACACGTCGAAAATTGTCCTGTTTTACTGTTGAAAATGCAACTTTCCCTCTATGAAATGGACATAATTTCAATAAAACACGATTTTCGCTCTTATAGTTTTCCGGATCGTTCTGAAAATAGTCTAGATGAACTCAGCTCGACGAGACGCTTCGAACAAACCTAACTCGTAAAAAAAATTAAAAAATTTTTTTTTTAATTTAAAAAAAATCCGGATTTTTTTAACCGCGGCTGAGGACCAGTGACCGGCGGGTGGGGGGGGGGGGGGGGGGCACCGTGCCACTCCCCTAAAAACAGGGCACCCCCCCCCCCCCCGTCGGACCCCGCAAAGCTTCATTATGATATGCACCTGCCCCGCATCCGCATTGCTCATTGCTCATGATCAATTGAGCATCAATGACACGCTCCGGGCCCTCAACAAAAACTTGTTCAAAGCGCAGTTATTTTCATTCCTGCTTTCTTAAAAAGGCTTGGCTTAGGTTAGGATTAGGTTAGGAACAGCTTTTTGCTTAAGATTAGGTTTAGAAAGTTGACTAAACCCGACTTCATGGGGATATTTGCGGATTGCTCACCACTATACGCGATTTTTTAAATGAATTGCTTTTTTAGAAACAATCGAGTTTTTCAACATATTAATCTGCAGACCTACAGTGTGTTTCTTTAAAGCTGTCACCTCTTTAGCAAAATACAGAGCCTGTGAGAGAAGAAAGAACCGACACTTGTTCGGAAATGGATTTTGAAAAATGCGGCTTTTGATTCCAACCAAACCCGATTGCGGTTCATTCTTCTTTAATTCAAATTTTCGCGGGCACTGTATTCTGCGGAAAAAACTGACAGGTTTGAGGAAGTAGGCTGTAAATGACATTTCCAATCCACAATTAGTTCAGTTTGCGATCCGTAAAAAATTCTCTCAGTGTGTTTGATTGCGAGTCTTTTCGTGCGTTTGACTGACTTTCCAAAAGTTGTGTCACAGCACAAAGGATCTGAGATGAAGAGAAAAAACGGTGAAAAAGCTTCTAACGTTCACGGGTTTTTGTTTCATCTGTGTTTTCCGCTCATGCTGTGTTCTTTTTAAAGTGTTTGCGACGGTTTTGAAATTGGAGTTGAATAAAAGGGCTGCAACGGACAACAAATCGGATATCGGATTCATTTTTGATTCCTGTTATGAAAAAAGTTCTTTCATGCTTTTTAAGCAATAAAAAACAAAAACAGACGCAGTTTTGTTCTTTCTTGCTTTTATCCAAAAGCCACTAATTGTACCTGAATGACGATGAAACAACATTGAAGTAAATTTTCATCAATTTCGTTGTAAAACCGACAATTTGGGTAAAAATGGTCGGATTGGACAGGAGCATTTTCAACTGTTCTATGAGCAATACGTAACTGAACGAAGTACA
>JASANC010003247.1:0-26920 GCA_030248135.1 Theristus sp. LFF4_11
TTTTTAGATAATGGATTCTTCGTGCTATTATGTTTATTATTGCTCCCTTGACCACATGAATAGGAGTTATGTTGGCATTTTTGAAAAAGACAACTCCTAGTCTGCGACTGATCCCGCCTTGACGGGCTGCCTTCTTTATTCGGCCATACTGTACACATAAAGCCACATACACGGTAACAACCTAAGCGGAACGAGGGCTGAACAAACATAAATTTTGAGTGGACCAATATTTTTAAAGAGTGCCCAACCGAATGAATTTGCGAGGCGGCGAACTTGCAAAATAAGCACTAAGAACAACAGTTCCGTTTTCTTGTGGAGCCAAGTCCAAACCAGCGACAGTCGCACGTCAACTCGATTTCGATATATTACTCGCGCTTGCGTCGCAATTCCCCATTGCCGTCGCTGTCATTTCTGAAAAATTCTGCTATTCAGCTTAAAACAAAACAACAAAGTGTGGAACGAAAACATAAAAATTGCACTATCCGTCAGCTTTTCCAACGCTATTAAAAGTGGAATGGAATGTCTGCGACTGTGTCTGAAATGACAGGCAGACGTCACGATGACATTGGAGACTGGACCGAATTATGTCCTGCATCTGCGAATTGCATGATGGCGTCGAGATCAGGATCAGACAGGGACTGGAAATTAGAGAAGGCATCCATCTAGGGTTAGGAGCTTTGAAAAAAAAATTTTTTTTTATTTTTTTTTTCGTTTTTTTTAATTGGATTTTTTTTTCAAACTTAAAAAAAATTGAAAAATTTTTCTTCTACTTTGCTCTGAAAATTCGATTTATGGCACAATTTTTTGAAAGTTCAAACCAAATTTTCTTCCCAACTTCTTTGTGTGCTTAGGTACATGTCATTATTTGGTCATTTTGACCGACGTACTCCATGTTTTTCGAGTTGGATGACTTCTAGAGTCAATTTTTAGCGTTGAAATGACTTAACTGAATTGAAATATCGTTTCAGAAATCGTTTTCTTGCAACTTAGAACATGTTTTTTCAGTCGGTAGGCCATGAGATGAACATGATATTTTGTTGATTGGCGTATGTTATAGGTCTACAATGGAGTTGTGCGATATATTGTTAAACAATTGGAGCGGAGATGTTGGTTAATACCACATCACACGACCGTTTTTCAGATACCAGATAACATGGCCACATGTTAAAACTTGCGTGCTGAGCTAAACTAACGTGTTAAACTTGCGTCTGTCAGTTGCCCGCAACGTGATCGCGAAATCATGGTACGTGTTTTCGATACGATGATTTGAAGAGTGGGCTCTCGCCATGTGGCAGATAGCATAGCTGGTTGAACCTGAAAGTAAGTGTCTTGGGGGGGGGGGCGACCGGGTCGACAGGGGTTGCCGACTTAGCTACAGCAAACAGGAATTTTTCAACACAGTCAAATTTTGGTAATTTTCTAAAGAGGAACAACTAAGAACGGTTCAATATTCAAGTACACGTCGAAAATTGTCCTGTTTTGCTGTTGAAAATGCAACTTTCCCTCTATGAAATGGACATAATTTCAATAAAACACGATTTTCGCTCTTATAGTTTTCCGGATCGTTCTGAAAATAGTCTAGATGAACTCAGCTCGACGAGACGCTTCGAACAAATCTAACTTGTAAAAAAAAATTTTTTTTTAATTTTTTTTAATTTAAAAAAAAAATCCGGATTTTTTCCCCCTAACCCTACATCCATCACTTGATTGATAATATAACTCGGTTTTTTGGAACAACGGGTTTTGTTTGATTATGTCAAATCAATTTCAATCAGTCGAGTTTCGTAATATTTGTTTTGAATCCAATCTGAATCGAAAAAAACAGTCTATGAAATGTGCACCCCGGATGTAATGATTATCACTCTAGACTGCCGAAACAATCCGAGCGGTTGTGTTTGAAGACGTGTGCGTGACAAGGATTTATGCGTGTGTGTGTCTCACAGTTAAATATCAGTCTCTTTTGTTGTTATTATTGTTATTCAGTTCGTCGATAAAACGGCCAGTCCTCTTTTCTTTCTTTTCTCTTTTATTTAGTTAATCCGGTCAATTCACTTTTTAGTACGAAACAATGAATTGGTTAACAAAACGGGACCTGGATAAAACGAAACGAACAAATAATAAAATCAGTGGACTGGGTTAGGACTGGGCAAATAAAACACGCTCCCAGCCCTTATAACTCGACAACTACAGTAACCCAATAACCTGCATACACAAAAGGTACACAAAAAGGCGGCTGCTTAAACGTGCCATTACAGTACCTCCCCTTCACTTCGTGACTGCCACTGTCACGACAAGACGGTGTCGGTCAATGAAGTGTCAGTTCGGCTGAACGCACGTCCAGAACAGCCTCAATAAAACAAACAACAAAACTAAATCACAACCAAACAAACACTCAAAACAAGACACACATAAACTCAGAACAATTAGAAAGACAACTCAAATCACTTCAAAGCACCGTACAAAACAACCAAAACACAAAACAGTAAAACTAAACGAGACACAACACAAAACAATTCAAAACCAATGTCACTAACACCCTGAGACTCTGACATTCCACCGGAAAGCAAAACAATTAGCACCAAACAGGAAGACCCGGAAAACAACAAACACAGAAAAAGCACTTTGAAACTTATGACTATTGTACTTTGGGTTGTACGAGATCTTGAACTATTGTGGCCTGCAATAAACAGACAAAACAAAGCAAAACAAATAAAATCACAATGGAAAAGAAAACCGTTCATCCTCCAGCAACGACCACTGGCGTCCACCTCCCCTTCAGATTGTCGCCGCAATTCCAGATGATTCCAACTGATGCTCAATAAAAGGTGTCCTCCATGACAATCGCCAAATCCTCTTGTATGCCCTCCATGGCTTCGACAGCTACTCCAGCGCTAGCAAACTCTTTTCCAAGTCCAAATAGTTTCCCGGCACTTCACACAATTGACCCATTCGCACCACGCTTGCCCTGTTCAATCGCTTTCCCTGCACAGCATCTGGCAACCAGTTTCCCTCCGCGTCTGTGGTCGCGATCCACGTTGACGGGTGTTCTTCCGGCCATTTCTCCAAAGATGGTTGCAAGCTCGGCATGTAGTCTTCCCACTGAAACGTCCACTGGCCATCGGTGCCTAGCCATCCTTTCGTACCCACTCGCAATCGGCATTTTTCGACATCGTGCGGAATCAAACCACGTAGATCGGCGTCCCGATAATGGCAATTCTCTGGCACATGTCCGCGGTGATCGCAAATTCGGCACAAGTCGTTGTTCAGCTCCTCCTCCAAGCCTGCTTGCACTGCTGCGCGGTACTCGTCCAACTTCGTATCTCCAAGGAAGACATCACGCCCCGCGGGTTGTTGTGGGATCCCACGCAATTCCTCCTGGATCGTTAGGCATCGTTCTTCTGGCGCGGTGAACCAGCTATCGCACATCGGCGGACAACTCGCACGACCACTGCTCGAATAGATCCGCTCGTAGCGATCCCGATTATGGCCGTAAACGCGGCGCAGCTTGTCGCACAGCTCCTCGTGGAGAACTCCATACTCCCGCGGACTCGGTGTGTGCGCCACAAAATTTCGACAATGTAACAGACGGTACAACGGCGATCCCACCGCCGGTCTGATCAATGGATAGCCCAGCAGCTCTCCTGTCGCCGTGGGTGCTCGATACGCTTGGCACCACTTTTCGTACTCGTCCATGTCGTTGCGGCACGCAGCCAAGAATTCATCCGGATCAACGCAGGGAACGGCAGCTCTGCAAACACGGGCCGTGACGGTCACGCCAATTTTAGCTGCGCCACCACATCTATAACACAACGGCCAGTCCCTCAGAATCGCTCGAAACTCCATCGGCAGTGCCATCAAATGCATCGCTGTCGGCACGTTGCGCATCGCTTTCGGAAACGTTCGAAAATTGCTGACATCAATCCTGTCTGCCGCATAGTCTGCGGTACCTTCGTCAATCGGCGCAGAGAACCGAAACTTCGCCAAAAAGTCCTCTGACAACGCCAATGTGTGCCAGCTAACTACCTCTGGGTCGAACGGCGAAATACCCAACTCTTTGAACTGCGTGATGTTGTACGCCGGCGCTTGCCTCTCTCGCAATTGTTGCTGTCGCTCTTGCACTTTCGCAAGCCATGGTTTCTGCGCTACGGGTTGATCGAACATTCCTTTCACGGCTTCTGCACTCATTCTTCCGTATCGCTCTCTCGCCAAGAGTGTGCCGGTCGGATCCAAACCAACTTCTGCCCGACGATGCGCAACACTGAGAAGATGTCGGAACATTTCGAATTCCGCAGCTTTTCCTTGTTCCTCGTTCTCGTAACGCCTCCATGCGTCTCCGACTGTCGTGATGTCCCACAGCTGCACCACCCTCCTTCTAGCTGCTGAGACCCCTTCAGCAGACACCATCGAGCATGCGCTCTCTGTTCCTGCGGCATTTCTCACTGTCGGTGGATCCACATTCATCCTCTGCTCGTCATTTGGCGGCGGCAAATCGCGTCGTTTATACTCCAACAGTGTCCTTCGATAACACTGTGCACTTCGCTTCACCAAATGCGCTGGCAGCCGTTTCTCACTACGATGCTCTGGTCTGACTGCATCGAAAACACGCGTCAAGTTCTCATGCGGACGTTCAGTCAGATCGACACCATGCAACGCTCCGTCGATGCTTTCGAACATCAGTTCGATCGCAGGTGCCATATCCGTTGGACGCTCACTTTCCACGATCTCCATCCTCGGTCGTTTGAACGGCAACATCACATCCGTCAGGTCGTTCTTCGAGTACTGCGTACTTGTCGCAACCATTCGAGATTTGTTGATCCACGTGGGCGACTCAACATTCAACACGTACGCCACTTTGTTGCACTCGTGGAACAAATCAACCAAGGACCTCGGGTCGGTGAATCGATCTTCCGCATCCAACAACGTTTCCATCGCTCGTTTCTCTCTGACGTTGAACGTTCCAATCGACAAGATGTGCTCGATACGCGTCTTCGCTCTCTTCACCAATGTCCACTCATCGATTTCCTTCATGGCTCTGGACAATGTTGGTGGTCTGTAGTCGAGTTGTTGATGACTTCGCAGCTGTGTCACCCTCGTTCGCACTTCAGCTTCCCATGACAGGTTCGGTCTTGCTTTAGCTGCAGCTGCCATCTGCTGATGCCGTTCTCGTTCATCGCCTGGTGGAATCTCGTGCAGCGTATAGTCCTCCATGACCAAACGCTCGCCTTCCACGGACTTCTTCAAGTGGTGCCACACCGTGTGTCCATACGGTTTGTTCGGCAACTGCACCTCTCCATTCGTCAGATCTTCGATCGGCACTCCAGGAATCAGTCCACTTCCAACGCCGGCATTGAACAACTGCACCAGCTGACGTCGCTTATAATCCATCACGGCTTTCCGATCCGTCACTTGTTCTCGCTGAACGTTCCATGGCAACACTGTTGAGTTGTTCACCCAATGCTGCATCCATTCTCGCACTTGCTTCATTTGTGTCGCCACACCCTCAGCTTGTGCGTATCCACTTTCTGCCATCAACTTCCGTTTCTTCGGAGTCTTCACTTCTGCCGTCTGCTTCCAGCTGAGCCACAGCTCCACTTCTTTCTCGAGCCTGTTCGACGCCCTTTGTAGTTCTTTTTCGTGGCGCAGAAGATTCATCTCACGCTGACGTGCAAAGAAAATCCGCAACAGCGTTCCACACACTTGCTGTCTCGCCACCAATCGCATCTTGTCAGCTTCTCTTCCACGATCGTCCATCCAGACCAAATCGCACGACAAGCTGTAGTCGATTCCACTAAACTTCCTCCAGATGGCTTCGTTCTCACCACCATCCATCTGCTTCACTTGATCTTCGGTCATGTGCTTCTTCACTTTTGTTGCCAACGGTGGAATCATTTTCAAGCTGTCCGAACGAAACAGCACTGGCATCTCCACTTCAGACAACCGACGATGTTGTTGTCGCAGTTGGAAGTGTGTGAACCACTCGCCACTCGCTTTCGATGGACCATTGTACTGTTCGTACCAGTACGATCGATCGTCCTTGTGCAACAAGCCGTGCACTCGTTTCATTTCCGCTGTCTTCAGTTCGTGTTTCACTGCTGGCATGTAGATGAGGTTCCATTTCGTGAAGAGACACTTCGGTTGCTCGTTTCCCCAGCTGTCTCCGTTATCCAAATAGCCGAAGAACTCCGAACGACAAAGCACCTCCATGTGCACTTTCGGAATCTGAAGCACTCCAGTCGCCAACACCTTCAAACCAAACCAACTCGCTGCGACTTCTGCATACGGATGACGGATTTGTGTTCGCCACTTTTCACTCATCTTGTGCGACATCGGAAACGGCAATTCTGGCAACGTTGTACTCCATCGCGCGACGAAGCGAAACTGCCAACACAGGGCTTCAACGATTTGTCCGATCCACGCAACTTCCTGTCGCTTGTCGAATCGTCCTTCGTTCAGCCACTTCAAGATCGACAACGTGTACAGCTGACGCAACTGTCGCACTACGGACACAATCACTCCTTCCACCAGCTCCAACGTCGGTCTGTCCCTGCAGCTGTTCGCTTGCTCTCCATAGCATTGCACGAAATCAGCTGTGACGAAACACAAATGGTGCAACAATCGATGGACGATGTTCCTGTCCTCGATGCAGCCCATGTCCGCTATCATTTCGAACACTGAACTCCACATCTCGATGGCTGCTGACGGTCTTTCCGGGAACGGCACGAAAATGCAGCTCCGATCGAATGCCATCAATCCGTTCGTGTCCAGTGCGAATCGCGTTCTTTCCACCGGTTTCAGCAGGTACCCTCCTTCTAGACGTTTGAACGCACCAGAGACACAACATGCCACCATGAACATGTCTGCCACCAGTCGTGCATCCGCCATTGCGTAGTTCAGTTTGTGCAGCACTTCCTCGTTCGTTAAGTCCGTTACTCGCTCCATCGAGAACGTACAATCGTGCTGCTGCATCATCGATCGACAAACAAAGAACGTCTTCGGCTTATAGCGATTGCGAAACGAATCCACAAGCCAATCCTTCAGCTCTGCATGTCGAACGTGTCCGCTGTTCTCTCGTTTGTTTGCGCTGTTATCGATGTTCAACAGCAACAAAGCACAGCACGTCAAATTCGGTGGTGTTGGTACCGGTTTGTCACTCGCCAAGCTGAATGCCTGTCCAAGCAACGGTTGGATGTCGATGTTGTGTTTGTTCAACTGCACTCCAAACGACAGTTCCCACGCAGACGAATCCGTGTCCATTCCGAACCAAAGCACTTTTCCGCTCATGTTGCGTGCCTCCCTGTTGTTGTCCTTGCCACACATCATCGCCAACAATGCTGAGTCTTTGTTCAGCAATCCAGGCTCTGATGAACTGGTGAACGCTGTCGGGAAAATTGCAAACGCATGGCCGTCCGCTGTCGCAATCGTCAGCACGGAAACCAACTTGCTCGTCCAAAATTTCTTTCGGCCGCTGCATCGTGTCTCCGCCAGCATGTGCGGCACATAACCAAATCGTTTTGCAAATTCCTTACTGGCTTCCATCACTTCCGTTCGATTGACGTCCTTCTGTTCCATCTTTGGCAAGAACTCTGCTATCGAAACGTGCTCTGTGTCCGCTGCGATGAATCCCCATCGTTTCGCTGATGGAACCAACACTTCTTCGACAATGTGCTCCAACGATTCGCTCGTCATGATCGGTGTCACTGTCGTGTTCTCTCCAATCTCACGTCCACAGACATTGCGGATTCGCAAGAACACTTCACGCTGACCGATGCATCTCTCCCTTCGCTCTCCCATCGCCAGTTCAGCAGCTGTTTGATCTTGCACATATGTCGTATCTTTCTGTTCTTTGCCTGCTGCGTACGACATTCGATGCATCACACGACTTTTGACAGCTTTCGAGCACTGACTCGTCATCTCCAGCGATGTCGGAAACTGTAGTCCACAACCGAGAGCATCCATCTGATTTGCCAAGAATGGCGTACCAGAGTGCACCTCTGTCGAGACACCATCCAACTGTCGAACGTAGCCGTCGTATTCCATCTCCACCACCATCGGTTGTCCCTCCATTCGAAGCCTTTGACCCTCCATGGCCTTAGCTTCCATCAACTGCTGCCACTCTTCCACAGACTCGAGCATTCCATTCACAGTCGGCTGATAGAGTTTGAAGTCTCCATTCCAACGGTCGCACTCTCCATACTCCACCAATTCGTTACATCCCTCCATGGATGGTTGTTCATCATGGCTTTCCAGATCCATATCGTGTCCATTCCACATCTCCATTGGTGTTGTTGCAGTCGTTGACCATAGCAGTGTCTCCTTTTCGATCCATTGTGGTCGCTGCTTCCGGATGAAATAGTCGTTGAAATCAAAACTTGATGGCATCTTGAACAGACTGAAACTACACAAAAGTACAACCCACGGATGAACTGTCTCAAGGAAACAAACAAAATACAGAGCACAACAATAATTCAGCTCTTTGGTTGAAATCCAATAAAATGCCAGAAAACAAAAAACGTATCACCAAAACCCGTTTTTATTTCAATGAACCAGCAAGCAAACAAACAATGATGGAAAATTTACTATTGAACCAATCAGATGTGCTTTACGGTGCTCCGTGTCTCCGGGTAAACAAACAAAAACCGAACTGAACTTTGAGACCTTTTACGACTCACCCTGCGGTCTCTCAAACAAAACAAAACACAAAACACAAACCCTAACCTAAAAACCTAAACAATAATAATCACGACGTTAGTATTCCGGTGGATGTCCTCGTCCTCTTCACTTCTGCAGCTGTCGTTGTTGCTGTCGACGCTTCTGCAGACGCGTCGTGTAGCCGTGCTTCGGCGCTCCAGCAGCTGCTTCGCTCTCCTCCGACGACAGCGACAGTCGTTTCCTCAACACGTATTGCTCCAGTTGTCCGTCGTATCGCATCTCAGTGAACCAGTCGGCGCGGAAATCCTTCAGCTCTTTCGCGATTCCGCTGACCTTCGCCTTCGAGATCCAGAACGCGTCGAATTCGTCGTCTCCGCATTTCAGTCCGTCGGCTCGCACAACTTCCACGTTCTTGTCCGCCAGGTCGACGTTCATCACCATGAACGGTCCCAGTGCGTGTCCTTCGTAGCGGAACGGTGTGCTGTATTCGGCTTTCCTGTCGTAGACGAACACTCGCTGTCCTCGTCGCATTCCTCGTCTCGTCGGGTTCTTGTGCAGGTCCACCATGACCTGCTCGTTTTCGTCCGCCAACCAGTTCTGTCCCTTGATCATCGCGTCCGAGAATCGCTCCACCACATTCGGATCGTCTCCCATTCCTGGATGCACCTTCTCCATCTCTGCGAAGTTCAACGTTCGCATTTCACGACCTCGTTCCAGGAAGTACGGACTGTGGCCACCCAGATCCGTTCGAACCGCGTGCATGTAGACGTAGACGGCGATGTCGACGTAGTCGTCCCAGTTGATCATCGTTTCGGTCGTCATTATCTTCAGCAACTCGAGCATGGCGTTCAGTCCGTCTGACTTCTTCACCTTCTTGCCCTTTTCGCCCACTTTGTACGCGATCTGATGATCCACGACCTTCAAGCCGTATCTCGCCTCCACGTTTGCTGCGATCTGCTGCACGTGAACTGGTTCCAGCCACATCGTCATCTCCGTCGGCTGTCCGTTCTTACTCATGTAGTTCCAGATGTTTCGAGCTACCTCGGACGCTGCCTTCGTTTCCATCGGATACGCACTGATCGCCTTCGTGAAATCGTCCATGATTACCAGGAGATACATCATGCCGCGTTCTGTCAGGCCGAGGTCGTTACTGATCCTCACTGTCACTCGTTGGCCTCCATGCCTTTCGTTCAGCGGCGATTCCTCCTCGCTGTCCTGCACCTCCTCGATCACTTCGTGGTCGATCGACATCTTCAGCTCAGGCACCCAGTTTCCTGCGTATTCTGCTGCGTCGCACGCAACTTCCGGCCACCAGAAGAATCTGCGAACTGCTGGGATCATCGTTTCTCGCGTCACTTCGTTCAGGATCTTTGCCACCTTCTTCATCGCCAACCAATGCATGCTCTGCGGCACCACGATGTTTCCCACTGCGAGATCCGGTTCCCAGACGTACAGCAATCCATCAGACATGTAGTACTCGAAGTCCTTCAAGCACTGTTCCACCACAGGACTGGCGTCCGGTCTCAGATGCTGCGGGATCTCATGCGACGCGCACTGAATCAGTTGGAACACGAACGGATCCTTGCGTTGTTCTTCTCGCAGTTTATCCTTGAACCGTTCCGCTCGATATGTGCTGTATTCCAACTCCATCAGCTTGTGCTTCTTCTTGCTGGTCTCATCCATTTTGGTGACTACGCGCTCTGGTGTTCGTGGCGGTGTGAGCTTTGTCGTGCTGCCCCTCAGGTAGCTGTCCGTCATTTCGATCGCTTGCTGCCGCGTCATGCCTTTCTCTCGAAACAGCTCACACGTCTTTCTAGCCAAGCAGTCGTCTGTCAGATGGTCGCTCTTTTGACAAAACTCGCACGGCTCCGATGCTACTTCCACTTGCGACTGGTCCTGCGGCATCAAGTACGGCACTTCTCCCTTTATTGCTGGCGGTGCTGTGGTTGCCATCGGACATCCGACGTCCCACACGATCTCCATCGGTCGTCCAAACACTAGCTGATCTTTTCCGTCGCTCTTTCCCTTCGTCAGCACGTAGAAGTCCATACAGGCACTCGCGTCTCCAGACGCTGCGTTCAGTTGCACTTTGCCTTTGAATTCTGCCACTTTGCCACCAGTGAGACTCCTTCCGCTCAGCTCGCAATCCGTGATCTTCGGCGTTTCTCCTGTAGCTGCTCCGATGTACTCGAGCAATGCTGCCGGCACGATGTTCACTTGTGCTCCTGAGTCTCGCAATGCACGACATCGAACTCCATTCAACTGTACCTCCAGGTACGCTAGCGGGCCCAGATTGCTTTCGCTGCTGCTGCTGTTTCCACTCGCCGTTTCCAACGTTCCGATCATGGCCTGTTGTCGGTCGGCCACCGCTCTCCTTGGGCACCCCATCATCGTGTGACCCAGCTCGTTGCATGAGTAGCAACGTTTGTCACCCGTGTTGCGATACCCGCCACGATTGTTGCCACGGAACGGAGCCATTCCACGGTTCGATTGTGCACTTCCACCAAACGTCTGCTGCGATGTTCTGTTTGGCAGTTGTGGTGGTGGTCGAGTGTGCTGCTGCTGCTGCTGCATCGGCGGTCGACTGAAGTTGTTGTTGTTTGGTCGCGGTGCGGCGTTGTTGTGCATGCCGCCTCTGAACGTGGCTCTCGGTGCGCTATAGCCGCTTCGTAGTTGACTGAACTGTTGTTCGAGTTCAGCTCCTTGTCCGACATCGTTCCCTCTGCGCGGCGGTCTGCTGTTGGCTGGCTTCAGGATCTTGTCTGTCTCGAGGAACTTCTGAATGGCTCCGATGGCTTCCACCATTCCCTCGAGATCGTCCGTGTCCACCTCCTTGAACACCAACCAGTTCCGCATTTCTGCCGGCAAACAGTGGTACAGTTGATGTGCCAGTCGGAGGTCGCGGTTCTCCTTCGTCTCTGTTGCGAGCATTGGTGCCATCATTCGATTCAGCTCGTTCACTGTCTCCTTCGGGTCGGCGTCCATCGCCATCTCGAACATTCGCAGTTCCTCGAGCCTCCTCGCCTTCGCTAGCTTCTCGCCGAACATGACACCCAACACCTTTACGGCTTCTTTCCACGATGCTCGCTGATCGACATTCAGAGTGTCGAACGACAGCCTCGACTTGGCTGACATCACACAGGGAAAAGAACTATCCAAATGTACGCCAAATGTACACACGTATGTACTCCAAATGTACCCCAAATGTACCATAGTGGCACACATAATTGGCTCATCGACGTATATGGTATGTACCATAGTGGCGTAACATAACTGAGCCATCGAGGTATAGGGTATGCATCACATATATGCGATTATGGCGCAGTCAGACAATTATGACTAAGTATGCAATAAATATGTTTGCAATTATGGAAACCCCTCACACGCATGCAGATACACGCTCTCTTAAGGGAGCAAGACAAACAGGTATGTATCTAATTATGTCTGTTGTTAGTTATGTATGCATAATTAAGATGCTATGGTCAAACTATGTACATACCTAAACAAATATGGGAGTTTCCTGCTATGTATGAAATATGTACATAGTGTAGTACATTTGGATCGTTCTTTTCCCTGTGTCATGTATTTCAGGACAATTGCTTTTTCGTCGTCCTTGCTGATGCCGTTGTCGTGACAAGCGTCCTCCAAGCGCTCTACGAATCGCCACCATGATTCCGCTCCCCAGTCGTATTTGTCGAACACTTTTGCCAGCTTTTGTGCTTTGCCGGCCACGACTTCACGCCGTTTTGCCGTCATCGGTGCCTCCTCGTCTGACGACTCCTCCGTCGAACTCACTCGACGTTCGATCACTTTTCGCGGTCTTCCCCTCGTTTTTGTAGGTCCTCGCACCGCGGATCTCCTTTGGGCTCGTGACCCTCCATGGCCATTGCCCTCGTCGTCACTCGTTTCCAAAACCACCGATGACGCCTCACTCGGCGTGACCACCGTTACCTTTTTGGTCGTTTTCGGCGTCACACTTTGTCCAGCTCCACTCGACGCAGCTCGTGCACTGCTACGTGTCATTACTCCTCTCCCGTGCGCTGGCCCTCCATGGCCTCGTGGCGCTGGCCCTCCATGGCCTCGTTTTCGGTTTTTGATCGGCGAGTGTTTGACGGCTCCAGCAATCTGATCCAACACAGCGTCGCCGTCCGTCACCGCTCCGTCTCGCGCGTCAGTCTCCTCAGATGTCCTTTGGGCTCGCGACCCTCCATGGCCATTGCCCTCGTTGTCGCTTGCGTCGCCGTCCATCTCGCTTTCGTCCATCACTTCGCGCTCGAGCACTGGCATTGTTGATCGATCCCGAGTTTTCGCTTGGCTGAAGATGATCGCAGGAGCTCCAAGCTAACCGCGGTCCTCCATGACCATTCGAGCGGTGCAAGGGCTCAACGTCGTCGCTCCTCGTCGCGCACGCAACCGATGAATTCGGCGGGACCTCCACTGAAATGTGCACCCCGGATGTAATGATTATCACTCTAGACTGCCGAAACAATCCGAGCGGTTGTGTTTGAAGACGTGTGCGTGACAAGGATTTATGCGTGTGTGTGTCTCACAGTTAAATATCAGTCTCTTTTGTTGTTATTATTGTTATTCAGTTCGTCGATAAAACGGCCAGTCCTCTTTTCTTCCTTTTCTCTTTTATTTCGTTAATCCAGTCAATTCACTTTTTAGTACGAAACAATGAATTGGTTAACAAAACGGGACCTGGATAAAACGAAACGAACAAATAATAAAATCAGTGGACTGGGTTAGGACTGGGCAAATAAAACACGCTCCCAGCCCTTATAACTCGACAACTACAGTAACCCAATAACCTGCATACACAAAAGGTACACAAAAAGGCGGCTGCTTAAACGTGCCATTACATCTATCCTTCTCTTTTCTTTCTGAATTCTGAACCCTACCCGTTCCATCCCGTCGCCATCGTCATTCTTCTCAGTCCACCGCCAGCTTCTCCATTCGTAGCGCAGTCAAATCAAATGATTGTGAACTCCATTATTTTATTTGCTGAGTTTGTGTTCCGTCTGATTTTTTTTTAAACAAAAATGACGATTTTTGTTTTTTTAACAACCCTAGTCAGGTGCCTTCTCGGTGAGGGGGGGGGTGCACGGGCAGCAAATTTTCCTGAGGGGGGGTGCACTGGCAGAATTTTCGGCTGAGGGGGGGGGGTTGTACCCCCCCCCGAGGGTTGTAAAAAAAAATCGTCATTTTTGTTTTTTTTTAATTTTTTTTTTTAAATTTCAAAAGTCAAAGTTGTGCTAAATCAATCAGGGAGTCCGAAGAACCACATATGATATGCAAGCGCCTCCCGAATGACTCCAGTATGGCGGAACTTTGCAGATTTTGTTTTGGTGACCTCAATTACCCCTTTTCCAAACTGTCACCATGCCTCTTCTTGTGTGACCTCCATAACGTCACTAATTGTCCCCAGCTAAGCTAATGCTAAAGTGAAGACAAACATACCGCCTTGAAATTCGATCAATTCTTCTGATGGTGTCGCGACGACACGACACGAAGCAGCAACCAGACAACGTAGCGCTTGCAAACGGTGCAGCGAGCACAATCGGACGCTCTGCGAGGCTGATCGTCACCTTATCTGCATCGGAAATGGTAGGCTAAGCTTTGGGACGCTCAAAAACTTCATCGCAGATGTTGTCGAAGCCTAAAATCAGTCGGTAAAACGGCCCAAAATCGACTGCTAAAGGTTTTACGAGGTATAATCAAAGAAAATTTTTGTTGAACTTTCGAAAAATTGTGCCAAAATTGAGGTTTTCAGAGCATATTAGAGGAAAATTTTTCGAATTTTTTTTAAGAGTGCCTGTCCCGGAAAATCGAACTTGCCGTGGCAACGTTTTTTAAAAAGTGGGGAAATCGGGACTTTTGGAGTGCGTTGGGTAGGTTGGCAGGTAGTAACTTCGTGTATAAAATTTCAGGCCCCAACTCCACTCTGACTGCGCGGTAGACTAAAAAAACCTCTGAAAAATGCTAAAATCGCGGATTTTTTGGAATTAAAAAATCGCCATTGCTTTTTGCTGAATCGTGCAAACCCAAAAATTGGCACAGTTGTTCACAAAAGCATGGAGAATATTGTGTTAAAAAATCTCACCAATCGGATTAGGCGCAAATTGGTTTTGGGCCACTTTTTTGCCAGAAAAGGGCCAAAAACATCAAAAATCGCGTTTTTTTGGGCACCATTTCCACTTCGTGAAGAATACGAACTAGAAAATTTGCAAAAATAATTGCCAAGAAAAACTGAAAACTGTGTTAAAATTTTAGGCCAATCGGCCCGTTTGTTTATTGCTTCTGGGCACCATCTTTGACCTCAAAAAAGGCCAAAATCATCAAAATCGGTAATGTTTAATGCGCCACCGCTGTTTTAGGAATCGTGCAAGCTCAGAAATTGAACAGAGTATTTCTGCAGGTCTAGTTGACATTGTGTAAAAAAATCTCACCAATCGGATTAGGCGCAAATTGGTTTGGGGCCACTTTTTTACCAGAAGAAAAGGGCCAAAAACATCAAAAATCGCGGTTTTTTGGGCACCATTGCCACTTCATGTAGAATACGAACTAGAAAAGTAGCACAAATAATTGCCAAGAGAAACTGAAAACTGTGTTAGAATTTTAGGCCAATCGGCCTATTTGTTAATTGGTTCTGGGCACCATCTTTGACCTCAAAAAAGGCCAAAATCATCAAAATCGGTAATGTTTAATGCGCCACCGCTTTTTTAAGAATCGTGCAAACTCAGAAATTAAACAGAGTATTTCTGCAGGTCTAGTTGACATTGTGTTAAAAAATCTCACCAATCGGATTAGGCGCAAATTGGTTTTGGGCCACTTTTTTGCCAGAAAAGGGCCAAAAACATCAAAAATTGCGGTTTTTTGGGCACCATTTCCACTTCGTGCAAAATACGAACTAGAAAATTTGCAAAAATAATTGCCAAGAGAAACTGAAAACTGTGTTAAAATTTTAGGCCAATCGGCCTATTCGTTAATTGGTTCTGGGCACCATCTTTGACCTCAAAAAAAGCCAAAATCATCAAAATCGGTAATGTTTTCTGCGCCACCGCTGTTTTAGGAATCGTGCAAGCTCAGAAATTGAACAAAGTATTTCTGCAGGTCTAGTTGACATTGTGTTAAAAAATCTTGCCAATCGGATTAGGCGCCAATTGGTTTGGTCAAAACACAAGAAGAGGCATGGTGACGGTTTGGAAAAGGGGTAATTGAGGTCACCAAAACAAAATCTGCAAAGTTCCGTCATATGGGAGTCATTCGGGAGGCGCTTGCATATCATATGTGGTTCTTCGGACTCCCTGATTGATTTAGCACAACTTTGATTTTTGAAATTTAAAAAAAAAAAAAATTTTTAAAAAAAAAAAACAAGAATGACGATTTTTGTTTTTTTTAACAACCCTAGTGTGGACGTGGATGGTCCAGTGTCAGGTTTTGGGGGGTGGGTGTCGCGTGACCCCCCCACCCCCCCCCACGCGGAGGTCTCGGGTGCTCTGGGGGGGTGTACCCTCCCCCCCCCCACCCCCCCCTCGTCTTCGGTGTTGTGGTTCCTAATCCTAAACCTAATCCTAATCCTAAGCCAAGCCTTTTTGATAAGGTTAAAATGGTCAATTTAGTTTTTGCATTTTTTTCTTTCCTGTGTTATGGAGGAGGAGCACCGGAACTGCAGATGCAGCTGTTTTAATAATGATGCATTACGTAACAACCCTACCCCCCCCCCCCCACCCCCCGCACTTTCTCTACTGATAGTTATTTATTAGAAATTTTTTTGGGGGGGCGGCACCCCCCCAGCCAGCCCCCCCCCCCCCTAGAACAACTATACAACTATGACCCCCCCACGTGACAACACCCCCCCCCCCCCCCTCGAAAATTTGCTTTCGCCTTCGGTACTGTTAGGGAGCGATCGGTCCAAAAAGAAGAAGACTGCTGAAAATGTCCTTGAATGGTGCTCATGTGCGCTTGCTGGCGCCAGCAGCGGCCGTGCAGCGTTTACTGCGATTCGCCGGCACTCAGTGGCACCGTGTTGTCTGGCTGCTTCTGGTCGCCGTCGTCGGTGTGCTGTTCGATCGCCAGCACAGTCGAGCGGCCGCGTCGGCGGCGCTGCTCTGCTGCCGTGGCGAGCAAAACTACGGCGATCCGTTCTACGCGTGCGAAGCGCAAGTAATGCAATTTCGCTTTGTGTTGTTGTCTTGTGTTTTGTTTTGTTTGTTGTTGTCTGCCTTTGTTCGTCAAGAGTTTTGTCTGAACTAATAATTATCAGGGTTCAAATTATTTCAAAGAATAATCCCCCCAGCAGGCAGGCGTCTCAAATAATTGAGTGATTCAGCGCGTCTCTTGAAGAACAGCTTTGAACTGAGAGCCGAGCAGTGTTCTCATGTGTTCCATAAATTTTAAAATTCTGCACTTCATTTTTTTCACCAATCAGCACAGGAGAATTGTCGCTCCAACGAGCCGTATTGTTTGATTGAGCGCAATCGAAACACGTTCTTCAAGCGGTGCATAAATGAGACGATTTTCAGAAGAGGCGACTTCTGCAATGGAACGCTGATGGACGACGCTAGAAACGGTAAAGTGTTTTTTGTTCAGCTCAAATCTCTCGGACGGAATACCAAGTCTGTTTAGCAAAATTTCCATTTTCAAAGATCAAAACAAAATATTCTATGGAATTTTGTTGTCTGCAGTGGAGATGGAAAATTTCGGAAACATATAATCTCGTGAAAAATTTATCGACTTTTTTCCAATTTTTCCGGCGGCCAAAAATGACCAAATGAGCATTTTCCGTGTAAACAAATGATTCAGAAGGATATGCTGGTGAATATTAGCGACGTTTGAAGTTAAAATGGCAGATGTGTAACTTTTTTAAGGTTGCCAATGTAATAAAAAAAGATCGTTCCAGTTTTCAGGTATCAATCACTTTTTTACACCCAAACAGGTGTCAGAGACACCAACACATTTTCTTTTCTTTTTCTCAGCAAGCGGATACTTTAGTTTTGTATCTAGACGTCTTTTCTCTCTCATTCAAATGTCGTGCGCTCCTAGCACTCTTAAAAGGGTGACACGTCAACTCCGGCCCATGCATTTCCGGACCACACATTAGCGTCCCGACATTTCCGGCCCACTCATTTCCGGCCCACTCATTTCCGGCCCGCCCATTACCGGCCCAGCCCAATAATCAGTCCATCCTTTGCTGTATTTCGCCACGGACAACGAAAATGAACTGAAACCGCATTCTAAACTACTCCCTGCTCACCGACATGCTTTTAACAAATATATTTAAATTTTTTTTGGTGTTTTGGTGGTTTTTGACATTATCTAAAAATGCGTGAGACGCATATAAAAGGAGGAATATGGCCTTGTGTAAGCAGTGAAAGACTTGGCTCGACAACGCTTTTCAAGTCTCTGATGTGGTACACACGGATACAAGTACATAAGAGTCATATTTTTGCGCCGATTTCGGTTGCACATGGCAACCCTCGTGCTTTGTATTGTAGACAAATGACCTTTCACATTTGCGGATTTCGGGCATTTAGCGACCACTAAAACTACTAAAATAACAATCAGACTTTAGCTCGCTGACACTGGTTTGTTCAGGACAAATTGTATCGCAGAAGCATTGCGGAACGCAAGGTCTCCTGTGGCAAAGGCAATGACTCACGGGACAGACGGTTTATCCTGCCACACTAGTTGAAGGTGACACCGGTAAAAAAGGTGAAAATCAACGGAAGACAACTCCTTTTTGTCACTGGTGCTGGTGTGTACACAGCGGTGCGTACGTTAACAACAACGAAAAAGCTACATGCAACAATGTTTTGCAATCTCTAATTTTTCTGTTTTTGCACAGAATTTACAGAATTTCGCACATGGCGTGATTTTAGATTAAATCGAAGAGAACAATTAAAAAATAACTTCAAAGTTTTACGCTTTTCAGCAAAACGAAAACGAAAACGAAAACTTACGGATTCGCTGCCCTCCGGGGATATAGCGACCGCAGGCCACCGAAACCGAAATCGGGCTAAGATCACTGGTGCCCCCAGGACAGAGCGGGGCTTAGAGGCTGCCCCCTCACATGCCGAGGGTATTGGTTCCACGGGATGGTGAGCCGTCCATTCCCCAATCCCACCGGAGTTTGGTACCTTCGGGTTTCCGGAATCGGTGGGGGGCGTGCTTCAAAAAAAAACAAACAAACGCGGCGCAAAAATATGACCCTTATGTACTTGTATCCGTGTGTACCACATCAGAGACTTGAAAAGCGTTGTCGAGCCAAGTCTTTCACTGCTTACACAAGGCCATATTCCTCCTTTTATATGCGTCTCACGCATTTTTAGATAATATTCTGACTTTTACATAAGCCCCGAAGGTCGGATCAAAATCACAATTCGTTGGTCACACATTCTTCTAAACCCCGGACAACTCAGGTTTTTCATTTTTCGTTTTTTAGGCCGATTTCTCCTATGCCATTTCTACGGCCGATTCCCCAAAATCGTCACGATTCAGTACCTAGAATCGCTCACAAAAGAAAAACTGACCCAAAAGCCGTGATCGGCGTAATGAATTACCATGGAAAACACCGTTTTCTTGTTTTTCATTTCTGGACCGGTTTCGCTAAATTCCACGGCCGATTCACCATAAATCGTCACGATTCAGTATCTAGAGTTGCTCATACAAGAAAACTAACCCAAAATCCGTGATCAGCACATTGAATTACCCTGGAAAAACCGTTTTCTCGTTTTTCATTTCTGGACCGATTTCGCCAATTTCCACGGCCGATTCGCCCGAAATCGTCACGATTCAGTATCTAAAGTTGCTCACGTAAGAAAACTAACCCAAATTTTGTTATAAGCGCATTGAAATACCCTGGAAAACACCCTTTTCTTGTTTTTCGTTTCTGGACCGATTTCGCCAACTTCCACGGCCGATTCGCCCGAAATCGTCACGATTCAGCATCTAGAGTTGCTCACGTAAGAAAACTAACCCAAAATCCGTGATCAGCGCATTGAATTACCCTGGAAAACACGCTTTTCTTGTTTTTCGTTTCTGGACCGATTTCGCCAACTTCCACGCCCGATTCGCCCGAAATCGTCACGATTCAGCGTCTAGAGTTGCTCACGTAAGAAAACTAACCCAAAATTCGTGATCAGCGCATTGAATTACCCTGGAAAACACCCTTTTCTTGTTTTTCGTTTCTGGACCGATTTCGCCAACTTCCACGGCCGATTCGCCCGAAATCGTCACGATTCAGCATCTAGAGTTGCTCACGTAAGAAAACTAACCCAAAATCTGTGATCAGCGCATTGAATTACCCTGGAAAACACGCTTTTCTTGTTTTTCGTTTCTGGACCGATTTCGCCAACTTCCACGCCCGATTCGCCCGAAATCGTCACGATTCAGCGTCTAGAGTTGCTCACGTAAGAAAACTAACCCAAAATTCGTGATCAGCGCATTGAATTACCCTGGAAAACACCCTTTTCTTGTTTTTCGTTTCTGGACCGATTTCGCCAACTTCCACGGCCGATTCGCCCGAAATCGTCACGATTCAGCATCTAGAGTTGCTCACGTAAGAAAACTAACCCAAAATTCGTGATCAGCGCATTGAATTACCCTGGAAAACACCCTTTTCTTGTTTTTCGTTTCTGGACCGATTTCGCCAATTTCCACGGCCGATTCGCCCGAAATCGTCACGATTCAGCATCTAGAGTTGCTCGCGTAAGAAAACTAACCCAAAATTCGTGATCAGCGCATTGAATTACCCTGGAAAACACCCTTTTCTTGTTTTTCGTTTCTGGACCGATTTCGCCAACTTCCACGGCCGATTCGCCCGAAATCGTCACGATTCAGCATCTAGAGTTGCTCACGTAAGAAAACTAACCCAAAATTCGTGATCAGCGCATTGAATTACCCTGGAAAACACCCTTTTCTTGTTTTTCGTTTCTGGACCGATTTCGCCAACTTCCACGGCCGATTCGCCCGAAATCGTCACGATTCAGCATCTAGAGTTGCTCACGTAAGAAAACTATCCCAAAATCCGTGATCAGCGTATTGAATTCCTACGGACTAAACATTTCTGCTATTTTTCGTAGCTCAGACAAAATTTGTAAGACTGAAAAAATGATACCCAGTCAAAATGCTACGAATTTTCAAAAAATGCACAATTTTGACCCAAAAAATGCCCGGGCAAAAAAATAAACTAAATTTTCAGAATCTACGGATGAATTTACCCGAGGAAAAATTCTTGTTCAACTGTGAAAGTGTCCCAGCTAAAAATTTAAAGGGCGAACACTTAAAACCAGGTGACAACCCTGCGAACTTTCAAAAAAGCCCAATTTTTACCCCAAAAAAGGGTCGGGGCAAAAAATTAACTCATTTTTCCAAATCTACGGATGAAATTACCCTAGGAAACATTTTTCTTCAACTGTGAAAGTGTCCCAGCTAAAAATTGAAAGGGCGAACACTTGAAACCCGGTGAAAACGCTGCGAACTTTTAAAAATGCCCAAATTTTTACCCAAAAAAGTGGTCGGGGCAAAAAATTAACCCATTTTTCCAAATCTACGGATGAAATTACCCCAGGAAACATTCTTGCTAGACTGTGAACGTGTCGCAGGTAAAAACTGAAAGCGCGAACACATGTTGATTACATACCGGAAAAAAAAAAAAGAGATAGAAAAATAAGTAACACTGTTTTCAGAATAGGTTTTTCGTGTCTACAGCGTATGAAAAGTAGTCGGATAAAAATTTTTTCGCGGCTGCAAGCACAACTTTGGGTGTTCGTTTCGTGTGCACAGAACCAAGTTTGTGGCTTATACTATGCTCGCTGGAGGAAGCGAGCAAATTTGAAAAAACGCGCGCGAGAGGATAACGGCTCATATAATGCGTGATGCGCTGTCCGCTCGCTGACGCTCGCTCGCGCATCCGCATGATTTCTTTAGTTTAGTGTTCTGTTCAATGGTAAATGGTTCACTGCTTTTGTCATGAGTGGTAAACTTATGTGCAGCATCGTCCACATTAAAAAACGTGGCTGCCAGCAATGTGCACGTCTTTTTTTTGGCCGACGTTGTTGATGAACAATAGCAGGTTTTTAAAAGTTAGATCCGTTGATCCGACATTCAAGAATATTGCAGTCGTCTTCGAAAATGAGGGCGCGATTCGTTGTGAACTACTTCACATTGCAAAGAAAATCTTGAAACGACCGGAGACGCCCACAAACTGCGACGATACATCCGAGATCGCGAACAACGACGATGACGAAAGTGAACGCGAGCCCGAACCAAAAAAGAAATCGACTGGCCTCAACGGAGGCATCGAGTTTCACGCTGCGCGACCGCGCAACCCGTCAGGCGAATCCAGTCTTGAAGACGAACTGCGCGAATCTGTACGAGTCGGATGATTTTATCGACGAACCGGACAAAAGTGATCTAGCGCTGGACTTCTGGCGGTTGAACTCGTCGAAATACCACAAACTATCGATAATCGCGCGCAGATACATGGCACCGCCACCAACAAGCGTGGCAAGCGAACGAATGTTCTCTGAAGCCAGGCAGGTGTTTGTGTACAGCCGATCTCGTCTGTCAGCTCAGAACGCCGAAAAGATAATGTTTCTGAATGGAGTGTTGCCTGCATTTAATTATGCCTATGCGATGTGAATTTTGTCAGTTGTTGTTGTAATTTTTGGTTGATTCACGTGCTGTGTCTTGCTGACTTTGTTTCTGTGTCTGTGCTGTTTTATGCTGAAAATGTGATGAAGAAGCGACGAAATGTGCGTGGATGTTTTTTAGACATAAAAAGGCCATTCCGGTCCGGATTCCGGCAATTTTTGCCGGATCCGGCTCGGCAGGAACAGGCTTTTGCCGGATGCGGCCCGGATTCCGGCAAATTTACCGGATCCATCCCTAGTCATATGTGAAGAAAATTCATATTTTTAGGATGCAAATATGTTTTTAATGTCGTTTCAGATTCCGTTGCGCAATGTCAATCGTTTGAAGATCCCCGCTACAGTTTCCCAGTGTTCGTCTGCTGCTGTCAGTCTGATTTGTGCAATGGCGATTTTGATCCGATGGTGAGGTTTCGCAGTCTCGCCAACATTCCCGATCCGGTTCGTTTTCAGCCTTTGAACAATCATTTTTTACGTCGACAAATATTTGTCAATAGTTTGATTATTGTTATCAAGACCAATTTCAGTTTCATTGCAGAGCAGAGATAGACAAAAACCGACGAACAAAAACTTTCAAAACGCATGATGCCGGGAAATGCTGAATTAGGACCATAATTTCACCAAAAATAGCTTGAATTCAAATGAATATCGCTTAATATTCAAGAACAGCTGAAGAACTTTGAGCCTGTTTTTTTTCAAAAAAGTCTGTCTTTTCAACGTCACACACAGACCCAATCGAACTCGCTCGTCATTCGTACCCCGTAGTACTCGAAATACATGTATCCGTTTGATAAGTGCACGCACCCCGGAATCTAAAAACAAATAACATTGATTGATTTAATCACATTGATTGAGTCATGAATGATGAATTGCCGAGAATGAGGTCATGTGTCATTCATGCAGTGAGACCACAAATGCATGCATGCACTCACGTCGCTCGGGTTCCCGTACCAGTCCATCCAACGACGTGTGATGCCGACGTACGTGTAGCCGTCGTTGGACGAGCCTGTAAAACTGATGATCGCACGCACACTCATTGGGTACTTTTTTTTGTATCAGATAATACTAAGCTACCAACAAGCAAGGCAGACAAAACGAAAAGTATACATACACTACACACAGTATTACTACACTACACACACACACTACACACACACACACCCTGAACGGGTTTTTGCACGCAAAGATTAGGGTTAATGTTTCATGGCTGCGCGTCAGTTTGACATCAGCAAAACTGAACGCAATCTGACGGTAATTTACAGTGGCGGCCAAAAGTGTTGGAACGCTACGCGGCGCGCGTGAGTGCTGTGTATTGCACGTCTGTTGCATCAGTCGTACAAACGCTATTATAATAATTTATAGGCAACGTTGGGTCGAAAAGTGTCCCGTGAACCCAACGGTGCCCATAAATTCTTTTGTTGTTGTTGTTGTTGTTGTGGTGGTGGTTTTTAGGCATGTTTTTAGCCAGGCTAACCCAGAGAAGCGTACAGAACGCCATTGAGTAGGGCGCCCATCGAGTTTTCTCAGTCATTAAGTGCCTATACACCCCTCGGCGGGGCTCGATCCCCCGAGCGCACAGATTGTAGTCTATCTAACGCACTACCACCAGGCCACGAAGGTGACAGCGTTTGTATATTGTTTGTATTCTTATAATAGCGTTTGTACGGCTGATGAAACACGCGCGCAACACACAGCACACACGCGCGCAGCGTTCCAACACTTTTGGCCGCCACTGTACATTGTATGTGGCGTCTGTTGCAAACGCACCTGCTCGTATCGCGCCCGACGGCGGGAAGCATTTCCCATTGGAATCTCTCTTGTTCGGCACCCTGCTCACGGAGCCGCTAGTAATAAGCCAGTAAAAGTCGCGATTAGTTTTCTTCGCCAACGTTTTGCCAGCTGATACACGTACATAGTTACAGATATCGCTGGCATGATTTGGGTTTGCTTTGCCGGGCACGTGCACACCGTGGGCTTCCCGTGCAAGCACCACGTATATTTTGTCATTCGAACAATCAGCTTGATTGCCAATATTGATGGCGCGTGGAGGGGCCCGAAGACTGTTGACATAACTGATGCGTCCGCCCATTCTGTCCATGGCATCTGCCGTCAGTAGTTTTTGTTCGTAAAAATGAAAAGTGCGTGCTGGAAGGTCCATGCCGTCTTCAGTTAGTCGTCCTTGTTCGTAGATGAGAAAGGTGCCCGCAGCGAAGCGCTTGCGACTCGGCTGGTCGGTGAGCACGAGAAACTTTGTCTCCGACCCTTGTCTGATGGCCGCTTCGGCATCATTGAAATGACGCAACTGGCGTAGCATGCGACTGGTGACTTGTTCGTCGTTCGCCCACGAACTGCGCTCGAGTGCGGCCAGTATCGCAGCCGCGTCATCATGGTTACCACCCGTTTGCTGCTGTTGCTTTTCTGGTGTTGCTGCTGTTGCCCGTTGCTGCCGTTGCAACATGCCGAGAAAGGCGTCGTCGTCGACGTTCGGGTCTGCGATCTCGCCGAACGACAGACAGAGCACGACTCGCACCGCGGCGTCCTGCGTGCATTCGGCCAGTTCGCTCGCGTCACGCGCCACGCGCACCAACGGTCGCACGCTTGCGAGGTACTTCGTGAGGCACATGAACTCGGCGCGCTTGTTGTCGAGCCATTCCTGGAGGTAGTGTATGCGGAATGCCGACTGCTCGCCGCTCAGTGCTCGTAACTGGTCGGCGAGCACGCTCTCCTGTGCGCCGCCGCCTCGGATCGTCGGTAGCACACGACAGATGAACGCGTGCAGCTCGTACACTCGGTCGGCGACGACATCTTGGAACGCTTCAACGTGACGCCGCAGACCTCGGAACGTATGGCAATGCTTGTGCACCAGCAGATCGGCCACCTGCAGTTGGATGTCGTCGAAGTCGTCGACTAATTGGCAGCAGTCGCTAACGAGACTGTCACTAATGTGACGGACAAGCTTCGCTGCGCTGCTGTCCAGCTGCTCCAGCGGATATAAGTAGACGCGCTGCGGTATGCCGTAGATGTCGCCCGGTGTCGCGGCCGTGCTCTTGATGATTTCCGGCAACTGGTGACACATGCGCACCGCTTCAACGAAGCTCGACGGTATGGACGGCAGCGGCACGTCGCCGTGGTACTGACAGGAGAACTGATCGTCTTGGTGTTTGTCGGTGAAGGTGGCCTTTGTGCTGACGCTCGTCTCAGCGCTCACGATTGCCATGTTGACGCCGGTCTGCATCGACATGTGCGCCGCGTGCGTCTCGGCACTGCTGGACATGTGCCGGTTGAACACAAAGATCGCGTTCGCTCCGTACTCGACGCCCGTGACGACATGCGTCGCCTCGTTTTTGTCGAATATCTGCTTGTGCTCGATCTTGTCGTACGCCAGCTGGTCCATCGTCAACTGCTCAAAGAACGTATTGCACTTGTATCGAAGCGTCACGCGCGCCTGATTTTTCGAGCTGCGTTTGTCGTTCATGTAGCCGGCGGCACCGCCGGCGGAAATCAGGCCGCCCATGACGCTCAGTCTCATTGACGCCTGCATGTCGAGCAGACGCGACTTGTCTTCGAAGCTGTCGCCGGCGGCAACGTCGAACTTTGTGTCGCCCGTGAATCTGGTCATCTTGTAGCTCTCCAGTGTCTGCTTGTCCCAGAGCGTGATTCCAGGCAGCAGGCGGTCACTGCGACAGTCGTACAGCATGCCGAGTTGCAGTGGTCGACCAAGACATGCGACCTCCAGTGTGCCGTGCGTTGACATCGTGTGGCCATCTGTGGCCCATATTATTGGATGTTTACCTGGTTCTACGAGTCAGTGCGGGCACTGATATAGGAAAACAGTTCCATGTCTGACGTGTGGGAATTCAAAATTGCTGAAGCGAGTCCGTTCCGGTGAGTCATTAGGACCATTTTGAATGACTCGATCAGTGTCATAATTTGTCGGAACAAAAATGCTGATGTCCGTCCAACTTATCGTATCTGATCACTCGTTTCGTTTGTACTTTGAACGCACTATTCAGTTTTCTCGTTGAGCAAAACTTGATCTGCCGGTTAAGCAGCACGAAGAAGCGCGACAAATGGCCGATGATACAAAATGAAGATAGAAAACTGTCTGCATCTCCAGTTTCTACATCGACGATGATAACAATTTTTTAAGCCTCTATCTGCTCGCTCACCCTTATCTCTTACCACATGAACAAGCGTTCTTTTTATGATCTACGTCCGTAGATTTTTTTGCGATAGATACACGGTATTTAAAAAAAAACAAGCGTTTACTCCGTGCTTGTCCTTGTACGTATTTTCTACTTTCGCCGCAGCAGCTCCCAAAACTGAACGACATAGTACATTGAATCATTGCAATTTGGGTGTGGTGTTCAAAAGTGTGGTTTGCAAATGTAATGTGTTGGCTTTAACTTTAATTCATAGCTGACGTCGTCTCACAGATTAAAAAAGTACTCGGGGTAAAATGATACACAGATTAGAAAAATTGGGTTAGTTTCTCTCCCGATGCTTTTTGAAAGACCAAATTTAGGCCATTTTAAAAACTTGGATTTTTCCGGCTTACAAGTGTTCGCCCTTTCAATTTTTCTTTTTTCTTCATTTTTTGAACAAATTCAGTTCTTTTG
>JASANC010003250.1:0-89229 GCA_030248135.1 Theristus sp. LFF4_11
CCCCTTCGATTTTGGGTCGACGTCGACACCCCAAGGTCCCACCTAGAAAAACACCCCCAAATTCCGGGTTGCACGTTGCACCCCAAGCGAAATCGCCAAAAATCGGGCTCCCTCCGACCCGTCCACGTGTAAACAACAGACACATTACAAAAGCAACAGACCAATGGAAAACGAAGCAGATATTGAACTGAATTTACTCAGCCTTCCGTTCACTGATGAAGCAAAAGGCGCAGGTCATTCCACTTCTGTTGTGACGTTTGAAAAGGTAAGTGGTTTTTTGTTTTTAGTTTCAATAACATTTTATACAATTTGTGCTTTGTTTGACAATGACAAGGCGGAATGAATTACAATGGCCCAATCAAGTCTTTGCTCGTGATTTTTTCAAAGCTGTGCACAAACAACATTGTTGGTTTGTCGGTATTTCAATCAGCAAAACAGCACGCCATTCCCAAATAGCTAGTTAACAATAGCAGTTGGGTTGTTGTGCAGTTGTGTGATTAAAATCTTGGACACAAACAATGATGACAATTGAATGACGATTGCAAATTGTTTTGCAAAACTGACAAGGCAAAACGCCGTAGTCGTCTGTCGCGCGGTCGTCGTTCAATCGGAGCAGTGTTGGTGAGCACGAGTAACACGAGCGAGCAGTACAACCACGATGACATCACCAACAACACGACCGACGATGTCGGCAATGCGCAGCAGAACGCAGCACCCGCGGATGCGCAGGTTGCTGACGGCACCAGCGACACGGCGCAGCAGCTGCCTCGAGCGGCGTCGTTGGTCTCGCACAGCGCCAGCTCCAGTTCATCTGGCGGCACGCTTGTACCACAGACACAACAAGCGGCTGTCGAAAGTGATGAATGCAACACAAATGTGCACAAGGTAGAGTTGCTGCGGGACACGGCTGCCACGAGACGATACAAAGAAACGTGGCGTCTGACACTCTGAATTGCAACTAAAAACATAAAATTTTCAGAAAACGACCAAGAAGTCGAAGCAAGAGAGACTGCGCGAATGCTACGAGCGCAATGCTGCCGACATTCTCGCGCACAAGGCGTACATTCGTGTGCTCAAATACGAGCTCAATCAGTGGTCGAGACTGAGAGCTCGTTATGAGGCTGAAGCTCACAAATATTCGTTAGTAAACAGTTTTTTACCAGTTGGAAGTAAATGTTGAGCAAAACCGCAAGCTAACTAAACTGCTGTTCTGAAAGAGGAAATTAAAAATACTTTGATAGTCAATGGCATGCTCGCGGTATGACCAACAAGCCTAGCAACCACAGAAGCTGCGGTTTTTGTGCAAAAATGGCTTAAAATTTGTAAGAAAACACATTTTCAGCGCGGAGTCGTGCTCGGTGTCACTGACGGATTCATTGAGCAACCAACAGCGAAAGTTTCTCTTTGAAAGTTTGAACTGCGAAGACGTACTGGACGAATTAGAGAGCAACTGGCATGATACAATGCAACACGTGCGTTGGACGCTAGTTGTCGCTTTGCTGAGCAGCAAACCAAACCAATGATTTTTTTAATTTTTTAGGTAGCCATGCGTCAGTCCGACTATCATCAGCGGTTGCAGCAGACGCACACAGCGCTCGCTGCTGCCACGTTTACGAAACGACGACTTTACAATGGCACGTTTGTTAGCTGCTAAGTCGTCTATTGATCCTTTGTTATTGGTACAAAAAAACTAAACGAATTTCAGAAATCTTTGGCAGCGAAACCGAATTCGAGCTGCTAACAAAACTGCTAACACGATCGGCAGCAGTGAAATGAGATGGCGCCACGTTTGCAGAATCATCAGATTAGCTGTTCTGAAGCTTGACTTTCTCGCCTCTTCTCACCACAATAAACATTCAGCGTGTCCGAAGCAAATTTGTCACTTTTTCGCAGGGTGAAAGGCGCGCGAAAATGAGTGAAAGAAGACAAAATGAGATTGAGGCTTTTGTGGGTAATAAAAGAACAAAAATCCATTTGTGAATAAATTTTAAATGAATGGCTTCCGACTGAAGCCCAGTTTCTTTTTTTTCGCTCGTTACTCTGCGAACAACAGTGACAGTATTCAAGCACACATAACATTTTCCGAATATTTTTGATCGGGCGATTTGATTTTGCTTTGTGGACCGTTTATTGGCTCTTTGTTTCTTTGGCTTTATTTCACGGTATTCATCAATGAAACCAACGCAAAATTTACTTTATTCGTAATGTGAATCAATCGGTGCTTTGATTTTCGTCAAAATATCTTAGCATGTCTAAAATTGTAGTTAGTGAATATCACGTTATTGAGCGACTGCTGCTGTGTTGTACCGCAGCTCCACCAGCTGCTGCCTTTGTTTGCGTTGTTCGGCGCGTGTTGCCCTCAGGAATGCCTGAATGCGTGCCGTACTTGCGGCCGTTGGCGGTGCTTGCGATTGTTCGTATTGTTTTCGGCACTCCTGATTGTGAAACTGCCTGTTCTTTTGCTGTTAAATGGTCAATAAAACTCAAGTTCACGCTATTTTTTTGCCCTAAACTGTGGTTTGAAATTATGAAAAGATATACCGCAATGTTCGCGTGGTGCCACTGATAATTCAAAATGGCGCAACTCAGATGCCAGAAGTTGAATTCCGGCCAAAGAACGTCAACGAAATGCAGACAAGTGAACGAACTCTGAAAACAAACAGTATCCCCAAATGCTCATTTGTCGAACTTGGCGCCACACATTCATTGCCACAGACAATGGCACTGCACCTGCCACAACAGGAAGTCGCTCATGCGTCTCTCGCCGCTGGTACGCACGAGCAGGTCGGGCTCCGTGCATTCGCCACTGTCCAAGCACTGCGACGTCAGCTCATCGGTTATGTCACTGGAAAACGACAACAACTTCGGCAACAGTGCACAACTTTCACACTCATGCAACGTACTCTGCGTGTAATTGTCCCATTTCAACAGCTCTGAGCATGCAACGCGCTGCACGTGCCATTTCATCATGCGACGTGTACGCCAGGCAAACGTTGATGTTGGCCCTGACAGCAGAAGCAGCCACTTTCATCAGTTCAAGCGGCACAAAGGCACCCAGAGTGCGAACGCACTTGTCATTGTGCTCAGTGAGCAACTCAATTTCTGCTATCAGACACCGCACATCGAACGGCAGCCGCGCGAGGTCGCCGAAGAAACGAAAGCGCACGCCGTGCTCGGAGATCGACTCTCTGCGCAAACACAAATGCACCGTTTTTGGTTGTAATACCAAAAATAGGTTGTAAAAAATTTGATTTTCTGTGAACACTGCAAAAAACTGAACGCATTGAGTCGTAGAACAAAAAGCAAACACAACCGAGCGTCTTGCTTCGCCTACTTCTCATTGAGCAGCTCCTCAAACTTCGTCCGTGCCAACTCCATCAGTCCGTCCACTTCCTCTTTGCTGCGTTTGAAATTCTCGAGGCTGAACGCGTAGACCGTGACGAATTGCACGCCAAAGTCGCGACACCACTTCAGTGCCTTGGCATGTAAATCGTATTTTATTCGCCAAATGACAACCGTCACAAAAAGAACGGTGTTTCAAATTTTCAATCTTTGTTACCAGACTGAGCTGCTCAAACCCCCTTGCATGTCCGTCGAGCGCAGTGTTGAGGCCGTACTTGCGAGCATACCTCCGATTTCCATCCATTATGAAAGCCACGTGACGGGGTACTGCTCCTGCCTGAGTGTCCCACCACGTCTTGCCTCTTTTTAAAACAGCGCACAATAACAATAAGCTGAAATACACGCTTAAAAACGCCGTTTCACCGAGCACCTTTAAACGTCACCTTTAAAATTCGGCATGCCAGCTTCTCCAACCTATTCAACTCTGTTTTCTCAAACCACGACGATTTTTTTCGATCCATTTCACTGAATTGAGAATGCAAAGTCTATCAATCAAAACGCTGGCGAGAAACCGTAAAAGTAGTCTCTATCATCAAATGATAAAATGATGAGACGCAAAGAGGCAACTAAGCTTAATGTTGTCAAAAAGCACGATTGATCGACAATTGTTTTATTTTAAACCGCGATTAAAATAAACAAGAACCCGCAGAATAGTGACCAAACACAAACGATCCGTTCCTAAGCTGGCTGGCGTCAACAACAACAAAAAGCCAGTGAGTACACCAATTTCTCACTCTTACTTGCAAACAACAAAAACGAAAATAAATTGAACAGATTGCACTGAAAAATGGTAATTTAAAAAAAACTGTTGCGTGCAGAGCTTCACAAGCACTGGTCCCCACAACCAGGGCAATTTTGCCTGCAGCCAGGACCCTGGTTCTGCACCAGATCCCACGTTGTTTGGGCACAGAACTGACACATCAAAAAACAAAGCATTTTATTGCGATTTTGATGAAAATACAATGATAATTTGCAACGTTTCACTCAAAACTTTTTTATTTCATTGTTGTCAGTCCCCCAAAATTTTGCCCAAACTTCGCCTCGTCATTTTTGTTTGCCTCTGCCCAGTTTACCAGAACCAGGGCTGGTTGTATTATGGTCTGTATGAACCAGCTTATCAATCCCGTGAAGCTCCGGTTGTATGATGTTGATCAATCTTGAAAACGATTGTATCACAAAAAAACAACCACATTGAGCGGAGCTCACATTGCTGTGAAATCAAGCCGAGTATCTTGAAAGGGTCTTTTCGTAAAATCACTCGAGAAAACAATCATTCGATTGATTATAACGAACAACAACCACCATTATGGCCATTCCACAAGCCACCATCATTTGTGTGCGCCGTTCTCGACCGTGACATCCTCCTTGGGCACATGCACTGTGCGTGGTCCATAGAGCAGCAGATAGGCACAATGCCAGTCACCACCGCCAGAGAGCCGGAGCACGTCGTCGCCGGTGACCCGGGTGACGGCGTCGTCGTCGCACATCACCCACGGCTCCAGCGCCGGATCGACGGTGCCCAGTTTGGGCGTCCCTCTGCAACGCACCCAGCCGACGTAGTGGCCGCTGTTCGAGGAGCGACCCTTGTGCGTCAGGACCGCCTGCTTGGTTCGGTCGTGAAAACAGTAAGCGTTCCAGAAATGTCAGCAGCGCACGAAAGTTCGATTTGATTTTCTGGTTCTGCGACCCAATGCGTGCAGGTTATGAAATCTGTTTCATGCTTGTTTGCGGACCCTGAGATGGCCAACTAGGTTCATACGCCAACTTTAAATTACCACATCCATCCAAGATGGATGGAACTTCTTGTTTCCTTCCACGTCCGCAAAGCAAACGTACTGGGTCGCAAAAACAAAAAAAAACAAAGTTAGGCTCAGCTCATTGTCCGGTTTTGCCGCTGCAATCGGTCAGCTAAACAACGCAGAACCTGCTCAAAAGCTGCAGTACAACGCCAACAAACCTGCAGCTCATAAAAACCGGAATTATTCGAGCCGAGATCATCGTCGAACATCGTCGGCAACGGCGTCAGCTCGAGCTTCTCGACGTTTGCGTCCTGTTCGGTCGGCTGACCAGCCTTGATGCGTTTCTGCCGTTCAATCTCGGCGTCTTCGACGTCTTTTATGCGCGAACGCATTGGCACCAGCTTCTGTTGCAGTTGTGTGCAGCACAGCTCATACACGTCCAACACCATCGTAAATTTCACGTCCTTCAGAATTTTCGCGCTCACCTGCAGTCGTGCAGTGAACGTGATTCGTTTTGTGGTCGATTTTGATTGCGCCATGACAGACAATGATGCAAAACCCAAGTGGTGACTTTGATTTAAACTCTGCCCAAGTCGCTGATTGGTTGAAATATGGATTGAAATCACGTGATCAATAATCACGGTGACGCAAAAGTTCGCTAAAATGCAAGTCACGGTGAGACCGTCACTGATTATTGCCACCTGTTTGTCCTCTCTGTACTGGAATCGATTGAGGGTGACGGTCAAATAGGCGGGCAGTCGCGACAACCGGGACAGCTTCTCATGGAGCGCGTCGCGAGCGAGTGTCGGCGATGCTTTCGTGATTGTCTCCTTCATACGCAGACGCATGCCAGACAGCAAATACTTGGTCTCCTGCGTCAGGTAGCACGCCAGCTGGCTGAAGTCCTCGTTCGTGACAACCGGTGGCTCGTCCTCGGTCTCCGTGCAACGCAGCTCACAGTCCATTCTGGAGGATTTCATCACATACGAGACTTATAACGTGTTCGGTTTGTGTGGCGTCACTGAAGCACAATGCAGCTGTTTACAGTCGAACTGTGAATCATAGGCAAACGACTGACTGGCTGATTTGGGATTCGATTGGGCTCACCGATTGGTTCAACCGGCTTGATGCAGCCAATCAGCATGCAATTCAAACACCAGTGCTCAAGTTTCATGCAAGTGTCACACCTGCCGGTCATGTATTGCTGCACAACGCCCGCTTTCAACTGTGCGCCGTGGGGTTGCAGATCACTGCGCACTTTCAGCAGATGCATCAGCTCCGTCCAGAATTCGTTAGCGTCGTGCTGCATCAGCCGTCCATGCTCGTCCTTCTCACTGAAACGCGGGTGCACTCGATGCAGCACCTGACAAAGGAAAAACGTTCCATTGTTTTCATGTCCGTCCTGTCCCTGTGTTCGAACAAAACGCAATAATAAACTCCTAGTCTAAAGACCAACCACTTGGCTGTAACACAGTAATGTTGCACTGTCATCAACAAACATGCACACACTTTATGTGTGTGTTCCGTGTGTCAGTCAATGTTTTTCTAATATAACATGTGTTTCTTTGTTACTGTGCAACAATACTGTGTTATAAACCGAGTGCACGGTCTTCAGACTGGAACTTTGAAAAGTAAACCAACCAATGTTTCGACAGTCTTGCTCTTACATTGCACAAATAAACACATCGACGCTGTTAGTGTAGTGAAACAAACCTGCAACATAACGAGTGGCACAATTTCACTGCTGCCCTGCGCATTATCCATCAATTGGTACAGCTCACGTAATGCCACTGTCATCAGCTGCGACCCGTTCACGTCTTGTTGAGTTTCGAAGCGTTGCATTGCTGTGTTCAAGCTGCCCTACAAAAAGCACAATGCTGAGCTGAACCATGAGAACGTGAACTGTTCACTCATGATTTGCCAGAATTTCTCAAACAAACTTTTTCAAGTTTCTTTCACCTCATAAAACTGCAACGCTTCAGTGAGAACGGGCACAGTTTTAAGGCACTGCAACGAAGCATTCATATAGCAAGTGTTGCCAAGGTTCTTTAGTCCCATCGGCATGTTCAACGACCGCGCAAGCTGAAAAGCACAGTTTTGAATTGATGAGCAAGAGCAACAAAAACAAATGTGGCTGTGTCTGTGTTGATTGATTTCACAATATTTTCCAAGGCGACCTCTGCTTCGGTGAGTTCATCATCAAAAACAGGCTTGATTGTCGGCGCTTGAGGCAGAGCGTCCGCAGAGCCCATCATCATCAGCTGAGTGCCACTTTTGATGCCTGCTTTCTTGAACACATCCCACTCGTCGTCACCCAATTGTTTCCCCTGTAAACAACTAGATACAATCAGTGAGTCAACGTTTCTTTCAAATCTTTCAAAAATCAAAACGTTTGTATTTAAGAAACTTTACAGTTACACCGCATGCAACACAACCTTGAACAATGTCTTTTGCCTTTCCGGCGGAACTCCCGTGAGCGCAAACAGCTGCGCTTTGAATGTCATTGGTGAATCGTCGGTATCAGCTTGCACGTCAAACTTTTGTTTGCCCCATTTCACGGTCACGTCAATCACGCCGGACATTTTCTTTTCAACAAATTGTCTTTGAAAATTGAAATCGTCGATGGATGAACGAAACACGAATTTGCGGCACGCACGAACGGCTGGGGTGTTTGAAAAAAAATTGAATATTTTTTTCGTTTTTTTCAAATCTGAATTTCTTTTTTAAACGTGAAAAAAAATTAAAAAATATTTTGCTCTGAAAATTCGATTTTTGTCGGTCCCGCGCCGAACAGCCTGTGTGTCCCGCAAGGCTTTCCCGCATTTGCGGGAAATTTACGGGTTGTGAACAGAATGAAACAGCATTCTCACTGTGTGTTTTATGAAAAACGGGTGAATTGTGAATTCATTGGTGAATTCAATGGTAAAATTTGCATCTCACTGAAATAGGGTTGTTAAACAAAAATGAAAATTAAAAAAAAAAAAAGTGATTAAAAAAAAACAAAAATGCCGATTTTTTTTTTAAAAAAAAAAATTCGAAAAATTTTCCTCTAATATGCTCTGAAAACCTCAATTTTGGCACAATTTTTCGAAAGTTCAACAAAAATTTTCTTTGATTATACCTCGTAAAACCTTTAGCAGTCGATTTTGGGCCGTTTTACCGACTGATTTTAGGCTTCGACAACATCTGCGATGAAGTTTTTGAGCGTCCCAAAGCTTAGCCTACCATTTCCGATGCAGATAAGGTGACGATTAGCCTCGCAGAGCGTCCGATTGTGCTCGCTGCACCGTTTGCAAGCGCTACGTTGTCTGGTTGCTGCTTCGTGTCGTGTCGTCGCGACACCATCAGAAGAATTGATCGAATTTCAAGGCGGTATGTTTGTCTTCACTTCAGCATTAGCTCAGCTGGGGAGAATTAGTGACGTTTTGGAGGTCAAAACACAAGAAGAGGCATGGTGACGGTTTGGAAAAGGGGTAATTGAGGTCACCAAAACAAAATCTGCAAAGTTCCGCCATACGGGTGTCATTCGGGAGGCGCTTGCATATCATATGTGGTTCTTCGGACTCCCTGATTGATTTAGCACAACTTTGATTTTTGAAATTTAAAAAAAAAAAATTTAAAAAAAAAAACAAAAATGACGATTTTTGTTTTTTTTAACAACCCTACACTGAAATCTGCTTTTCATAGATCTGTTGATCCGCTTAAAAAAACCAACGAAAGTGACCAATCAGCTCAACCGATCTCACGTGAAGGTCAAGCTACATTGAAAAACTCATGCTATGCATTCTAAAGCACCTGCGTGCGTCCACGTGACGCATTGCTTGTCGCACGAATAATAAATGCAAGACTTGCTGAAAACTTGTTGGCAAAAGCGTGTGCAAGTCAACTTCAGTATTCAATTTCGAGTCGAAAACCTTCGTACTTTTTGTCAATTTTCGCCACTGACGGTCGCATCATGTGTGCAGCCGTGAATGCACAGACCGCGCTGGCCGACCTCACTTATTCAGCTATTTCAGCCGAAATCCACATGCGACCCGATTTTCTTCGCGTGGCCGCTGAGGTACAGTATGATAAGGCAGTGCTTGTCTTGTCTATCAAGACGAGATTAAACGCAGACTAGGAGTTGTCTTCTTCAAAAATGCCAAGATATTTGTCAATCGTGTGCGCAATGGACAAAGAACGAACAGAATAGCACGAACAAATTGATCAATTAGAAAAAACACGATCAATTTGCTAGAAGCCTTTTTTCTTTTATTCAAATTTCGCGCACTCATCGCGCCCTGAAAAGTGTGCCATCTTTACGCGGCCATACCGTAAACGTTACGTTACAACGCAGTGCAGCCAGTGCCCGTTTTGAAAATAGAGAACAATCGAACTGTGTTTAATTTTGCGGCTTCACACCAGGTGCTTGACGATGCAGAGACACTGGAAAGTCTGGCGATCGCTGAGGAGAGCATCAGCCAACAGTATTTCTGCTACACCACGAACATCGTGCAGTTGGCGAAACAGATCAAACAGATGAAGGTGCGCTCGCTGTTTAAGGCCAGTTTATAGCTGACGTATGCAAACGTACGTCGGCATACGTCGCCGTACGTCAGGTATGAACGGTAGTCTCCAATAACATGAAACCTAGTGACGTGACGTGCCGTACATGCATACGTCTGTGTGAACGGTAGTATGCAATAACACGGGGCCTAAACTGACGTGACGTGACGTGCCGCACGCGCATACGTCAGGTATAAACGGACCACCCGGAAACTGAAATTGAGCAGTTCGGTTCTGAGAATTTGAAAAAATCTTAAGACTCGATTGGAGAGTGGCAGTTCGGACGGGCGAGGCGATGCCTCTATGCAAGACACAGTGCTCACGTCAACACAGCTGAAACGGGCGGTGAAGCAGTTCGCTGGGTACGCAGCAAAGTTCTATTTGGATGTCGGACGTACTTACTCTGAATTCCATGAGTCGATCCTGATTGAAGAACAACAAAAAGAAAGCCCGTCCGAGAAACCACCTGCAACTGTTCCATTAAAGAAGCCTGCGCAAGCGAACAAAAAAAATCGAAAAAGTAACCTTTGTTAAGTCAGTGTTCACGTTATTGTCTTTCCTTTTAGTTCTGCGACTCAATGCGTTTGCTGACGTCGAAAGGAAATCGGTTTCGTGTTTGATGCGGCAATTCAAAGTGGTCCCAGTGACATAGCGCTGTATTTCAATGATATGGCTCAAATTCACCAATTTTGAATTCCCGCGTCGAGCATAAAACTGCGCGCATTTAGTCGCAGAACCAATACTTCAAGTAAGAATTTTAAAATGTCTGACACTGTAATGTGCTTGCGATGCTCACACCAGGTTCAGGCATGTCTCGGAACGTGTATGATGCAGCATGTTTTTTGTTGTATGTACCGTTGAAGACGTGACATCCGTCTGAACGGCCATTTTTTGTTGGGCTCTGCAGCCCTGACCTTGTCGTACTGAAGAACCGGACGACCCGCGGTATACGCTTGCCAGGCGAAACGGCAAGAAACAGTGCTTCCACTAGTTGTAATAATGAAAATTTAATTGACACTTTTTGAACTTATGATGCAACAAAAACAATGCGGTCAAATTGTGAGATCAAATCGAAACATAGATCCTATGTCCATCAGAATCAGACCATCAATAGAACTATGTAAAGACAAGAAGGTGACCAAAGTTTAAAGCGGACAACAAGCACGAATGTATCACCATCACGGCGTCAACACGAAAAAAAATTGGAATGCACGTATAAAATTTTACAATATCTGAGAAGCTACACTTCTATCAGGTGACTAGAGAAGTTTTAAACAAAAAAAACAATCACCAAAAGTTGTCATTTCGACGTGAGTGGCTGCTGCAGTTCAACGAGCTGCGTCACCGGCGGCTCCGCCTCCTCGTGTGTCCGAATGCCACCGGAGCCAGGATGCACGAGGAAACAGTCGGGCAGCGCGGCCAGCATGGCTGGGAGAATGACGAGACCGTGGACGAGGCCCCAGAAGACGAGCACCGCAATCGCCTTCACGAGCACCTCGGGCGCGTAGTCGCCGTGGAACGCCAACGGAAGCACGCAGAGTAACGTCGAGAATCCGGCCTGCGTTGATTGTAGACAACCTTGAGAACACTATCAACAGCAAACAGTAATCTAATATCATTTTTTTAAATTCTGTGACTCAATGCGATAGGAAAGTATTTTCAATCTTTATGTGGCAATTCAAAATAGCTTAAGTGACTCGGCCCTATTAAGGAGACTCGGGTCACTTTGCCAATGTTGAATTCCCCCGCGTCATGCTTGAAACTGTTTACCTATCATATGCGCGCATCGAATCTCACGACCAAAACAAAAGATCATAACCATCGCAGCAACGCGAAATTTCCAACCAAACCGCCGATTCACCTGAAACATCGGGAAGCCGACACTCTCGAGGGTGTACGTGACTCGGCCGGCCGTTGTGTCGCAGCCGGGTTCGCCGTCAAACAGCGCCTTCTGGTAATGGTAGCTGGTGTGCGCCGTGAAGTCGACGCTGAAACCGATGGCCATTAACACGGCCGCCACAGACATCGGGTCCAGGTCGATCGACCACCAGCTCAGCGAGCCCATCACACCTGGTGGACGAATGCGAACATTTGTAAAAACTTTTATACAGTGGAACTCTAAATGATGGGCTATCAGCTGATTGGCTAGTGATCACGTGATGCATGCTTTCCTGTGCAGGACACACTCCACCTGTAAAGCAATGCATGCACAGAAAACATGATCACCCACCAATCAGCTGATAGCCTATAATTTAGAGCTCCGACTGTACCAACGAAATTACGCATGTTAATTCAACAATTACAGTCCTGTTGAACAAAACTTAGCAGAACTTCTGAACATCAACAATTGCAGCTCACAGATGGTGGTGGACGTGATGGCGATGGTGGCACAGAGCACGCCGGAGAAGCTCGGAATGAACAGCAGACAGACGAGCGCCATGACCACAAGCGTCACCATGACCGTCTCGCGCGTGATGCCGCGCAGATTCAGAATCGCATCACAGTTCAGTCCGTTTGGCGACCACACGGTCACGTCGTACTCGGGGTGCCTGGAAACATCAAGAGATTTTCACAAAATATTTTCACGATTTCACAAAAATACCAACGGACCTGTCCGCAATCTGCCGCCACCGCAGCATGTAGTCGACACGGGCGTCCCAGTTGTCCGCGTCGTCGTTGGCCACAATAAACAGAAAACTCGTCACCTTTGTTCTGCAAAGAAAATGGGGATCTCAGCGAGTAAAAGTGCGAGTGACGGTACAACGCTCTTTAGATGATGCTCTGCCACTCACTTGGCGCTGTCGGTGTGCACAAAGTCGGCGTAGCTCTTGAATCGCTCCAAGAACAGCTCAATGTTGTCGTAGCTTAGACCAGTGTCCTCGTCATAATCACCGCCAAAGAAGCCGCCAAAGTTGAACTCGTTCATTTTGTCGTTAAACTTGCGATAGTAGTCCAACCAGAGCACCGTGTAAGCAGGCCCCAGCGCGCCCGGCGCTGTCTCGAACTCGTGACGCATTTCGTTGAATTCAACCAGTGAACTGTCGTTTGGACTCGGCAATTTTGGCGCTTTGTTTACGATCACGTTGAGTACGTAGTACCTGTGACATCCTGCTTATTCGACAGCAGTAGTGATTGAAAATTGAAATAAACCTTAGCTGATTGGCTGCGTGTGAAATTCCGGATACAAATCAACCAAATTGTAGAATGGTTGTCTGCATTTCGGCCTGGCCAACATCATATGCAGAAGAGGGGTGGCCTCATCAGTGATGTGCCCCTCTTGAACCACTTGAGTCATGAAAGCATGAGTAATAAACCACCTAAAAACCAATAAATTCAAAAAAAGCAAATAAACTTGCAAACGAACTCCTTCCAAACGGTGACGTCGAACTGTTCATACGCTCTGAGTAGCGGCGTGTCAGCGGGCAGAATTTTATCGATACTGACGACGGTGTTGATGCGCAAGGCGCCAACGATCACGACCGCCCAAACAACAGTGGTCAACACGAGCACTGTGACGATCGCGAGACTCGACGTGATCGCACGCGCATACAGACGCACGAAACCACCTGCACACCGTTGGCAGCAGTTCTGCGAGCGACGCTGCTGGTGCTGCTTCTCTTGTTCGTGCTCGTCAGCGTCGGGTGACTGTAAGAAAGTGTTCTAATGGTGAATGAATGAATGAATGAATGAATCAGATTTCTGAAATGAAAACTGCTGATTATTACAGTCTATCTGGAAATATATGCAACATGAAGTGATAACCAACCAATCAGCGCTGCGAAATGCTGATGACCAACCAATCACCTAGTTGCATATATCAGCGAGATAGACTGCAACAACCGAATTATTTGAACGGTTGAAAAAACAGTGGTCATGACAAAACCGATCTGCGCTTGCATTTTCATCGCCGGGTTTGTCGTTTTGCTCGAGCTGCAGTTGCTCCAGTGGCAGCCGGTCGTGCCTGCCGACCCAGACGAGCGTGGCGCCAAAGAACGTCAGCGCGTACACGAAGCACAACGCCATCGCAATCGCAGTCGCCACGCAGAACGCTTGGATCACCGGCGTGTCTGTCGTTGCACCTGCAAACAATCGCAGCGCGAGAGTTTAGTGCATTCGTGGCAACCTCACTTGTTAGGCACACAATAAAGCACACCGTCAAATAAGCTTTAGCTAGGTTAGGTGGGCTGAACGTGGGCGCACCTATAATTTTATTTTAACACAAGTTTCTCCATTACCGATAGGGGCCACAATGGCAGGCCAATGATCATGCGAGCACCAACACCAACGAACCAATAGCAAACGCAAGTGCGTTCGTCAACGAAGTGACCGTGATCGATGGTCCGATGTCTTCGAGCACATGCGCGAATCGCTGGGCGCTCCGTTCAACCGGCGGCAACTGCTGAATGCTCGTGGCCACTGGCAGCCGATGCCACGCGTGCATCATCAGGAACGCGTTGTCAACGCCTGCACATAAAAATTAACAAATGCGAACCTAAGCTCTGTAAAACTTCCTAATTTCAGCCTCATACCTCAAACCAGGCGCGAGATAGAGTAGTTTGAAAGTCGGTATTTTTTGCCCACCCTGTATATTTTTAAAATCCACTGGTCTACGTTGCTGCGTATCAGTGAAAACTGACCAATCGCCAGAATGAGATATGGCGCGAGCACCATCATGGGATAGAACTCCATGGCGCTCCATGCGATGATGCCAAACGTCGTGAAGAACGCCAACATTGGTGCCATCAGTGCGGCGAGCGCAACGCACAGCTGCGCACAGCGGAATGCACCGTGGTAGGTCGTGACAAGGATGACGCTCGCGAACACGAACACGATCATCAACGCGAAGCCGGCAACGAAGTACCTGCGAGTTCGTGAGCAACTGTCTGAGCAATTTCTCAGCAACTGTTTTTTTAATGGCTGTGTGCCCAGCTTTGCTGGTTTGGAAACTGGTTTTCCTTGTGCACATGCCTGACACTCACAATGTGTGGAATAAAATCAATCAATCAATCAATCAATCGACACAACGTCAGTGCAACATTTCCATTTTGGCAACTCAACTGGCAACCAGAAAAAGTCACCTGGCCATCGAGAATCCAGCCCTGTGCATCTCCGTGATGATCATTTTGTCGCCCGTAGCGAGCACCTCCAGCAGTTCGTCGTCGCCGCCCTCGCCGTTGTACGCCCACTCAAACAACGCCATCTCCCAGGCCTCCGCCGCGCGCCACGCTTCGCCTTTCTCGATAAACGCCTGTGGTTTGTGATTCACCGTTTGTTGCGAATGTTTCGGCCAAATTTGGGGTTTGATTGATTGCTGGAGTTCATCAGTATGTGCTGATAATTTACAGTCCATCTGGATAAAATATGCAACTAGCTGATTGGTTGGTCGTAGCAATTCTCAGCGCTGATTGGTTGGTCATGAGCAATTCTCAGCGCTGATTGGTTGGTTAACAACATGAGACCGACCGTGAAATAGAGCACAACGAGCGAGCACGATTGCAGCCGGTTGTAGGCGTCCGTGTCGTTCGACTGAGTGACGTTGAAGAAATGTTTCGCAATGTTCTGCTCTTCCACTTGGTCGCCCAGCTTGAATTTCGACACCGGATACGCAAGTTGCACACCATCTTCAACGACGCCCTCGTACATCGCAGCCTGTCAAAAAAAGAGCAAGTACAGCTCTTTGTTCCTTGATTGCCAATGCTCAAGCAGCTCTGGCAGCTAAATGTAAAAATTGGATTGGATAGCCCACATTCTGAACGGCCAGCAAATGTCATGGGATTTGCGTGCGTAGTGATTTGCTTGGATGATAGATAACAATGACTGTACCAATTCATTCACAGTTAAAATTGACTTTGCGCTCTCAAAAGAGCAGCCCGAACGTACCATGACCTTTCCGACGAGCCAGTTTGCAGCGCACTCATTCTCGTCAAACGGATTCTTGGCACAGAATTTATCGAACGTGTAAACATTGCCGTTGTGCGTGACGTTCAGCTTGTAGCTGATGAACTGCTCAATGGCATGGATGCGTTGCAAATACTCGCGATCGAACAGCGACGCATTCGGCTTGCGTGCTCGCAATAGTACGGTCGTCTTGTATGGATCTTTTCCGCCGGCCGAAAAGAACTCCTATGAAAAAAAGCATGGCTCCGCTACAAATAAACTCAAAGTATGATCTTTTATTTTGGTCACGAGATACAAGCATAGATAGGTAAACAGTTTCGTGCATGACGCGGGAATTCAAAAATGGCAAAGTGATCCGAGTCTCCTGAATGGGGGTGAGTCACTTAGGTGATTTTGAATTGCCACATAAACTAAATTGAAATTAGTTTCCTTTCTACGTCTGCACACGCATTCAGTCGCAATACCTAAAAAATTGATAATAGCTGAAGGCTATCAGATGCAACAGAGATGACAAATCAGATCATCAGAAACCACACCACCAACCTGGTAAACCTGCGTTTCCAATCGCGAGCGCGCGTTTGTCGGCGTGTAGCCCTCCTTGATCTTCGTTGACATGTTGACCCTGTGCAGACCAGTAGCACACACAACGGTGACGACCAAGGTGAGCACAATGAACACCCATGGGCATCGGCCAATCACCCGGCCCACGTGTACGTACAGTCGTCGGAGTGCGTTCACGAACGCAAACTTGGCGCACAGCGCACACCGATGCCAGCGGTCGTTGCTCGCTCTGCTGCTGCTGCGTCGTCGGTTGACCGGTTTCACGATCACTGGCGATCCAACAGCGTCGTTTTCGACCTCACTGGTCATCATCGCGTTCGCAAATTTCGAGTTTTGCCCGGCGGCACTGTTGCTGGTGGTTGTTGTTGTTGGTGGTTTTGCGACGGAAATGCTGCCCGACGGCTCCTCTGGGATCGTGTGAGTGCTCGGGCGACTCGCCACTCGTTCCGGCCAGCGGCTGGTCGCTAGTTTTTGGTTCGAATGGAAGTTTGGATTCGTCGGTTGCGCGGAGTGTCGATTGAATGGCGCAGCGTTCGGTGATTTTGCCTGCGAATTTGGCTGACTTTTGAAATGATTGCTGTGGTCTACATGGCGACTTACACCGACTGGTCCTGGACGCATTAGAGTAAAACTGAACATATTCAACTACCATGGCATTTGACGTGTCATGCTGGTGCAGCTGATGCAGATGGCGACCGAGCTCATTACGACTCATATGTGGCCATTGTTGAGCCAAGTATTCATTCAAACTTTGCTTAATGTAACGCTGCGAGAACAACATTTTTGACAACACAAACGGTATATCAGTTTCTCACTTTTCAAAACGGCAGTTCATACCACCTGCCACTTGGCAACATTACGCATATGCCGTACACAGGCATACCATGGGAACACACGCATGAACACTTTTCAGCACACAACTTGGCACGCTTTGGAGTCACCAGCTGTGATAAGAGTTCACTCAGGACATGGCAGAACTTTATCCTGTGCGCCCACACACAGCAAAATAATTGCAACCTTCCTTCATATGTACAGCAGTTCAGAATAACATGGAAAGAGCAACGCAACTTTGCCACGGGCATTACCACCGGCACCGGAGGTTAGAGCAGCGGCGTGCACAGTGCAATTATTGATTAAAACACATCGCATAACGTTGCAGCGATCTAATTGGACCGTGGAAATCTATACCCGGCCACTAAAATCGCAATTGCGCTGCCGCCATGTTTCACCGAGCATGGCACCCCCGAGCCGAGCCCAACTTCCTTCCTGCGTGTTAGCTTGTTGGAGCGGTTAGTTCGCTTCTTTCATTGCGTATTTGCGGAAAGCACACACCGCGAAAATGATTTTTTTCTCAAGCGGCGAAACCAACAGCACCAGAAAAAGTGTGACTGAACGTTTCACGCGCAGACACGACGATACAATTATATGGTGCTTTGCATCGGCAGTTTCAGATTAGATTACTCTTGAACGATTCCAGCAGAACCACTGGCTGGTTTCTCAATGCGAAAAATGAAAATGCAATGCAATGCAGTAAATGAGTGGTCATGATGAACATGTAACGTGAACGTTTAACCGCAATCGCATATCAATGCGTCACGTCAGAGAGGAATTATTGTTGAAATTTGAAACTGAAAACTACTACTGCACGAACAAGCACTTTAGACAGAGCACGTCAACCGACACAGGATTGCTGACACGTCAAACATGAGGTGAACATATTGCACTTCAACTAACAATGGCAAAGCGTGAAAGCCCGTCTGAAATCGATGATAAATAAAACGGCAGAACTGGTTTTTTTCAGCGCCAGCTTAAAAATATTGTTCGCAATAATGACAACGGAAATGTCCACTCTTCTGGGTATTTGCAATGAAAAACAAAAATTCACTCTCCGCGCGGAGTTTGCTTATATCGCTGTCACAACGAACCAGCACACACAAAAACCAACAGCGTTTCTGGGGAAACCAAAAATTGAACAGACACGAAGCAAAATGAAACAAGCAACAAACAGCGGAAGTGCTGAATAAGGCACAAAAGAAACGTACGCATTTGGGCTTGCACGGCTTAACCGGTTTCGATGCGACGGTTTATGGCGCAGTTCTCAATCAGAGACATCTGAGCCGCTTGGGAAATACGGAGCATCGCGTGTTTTCCAGTCGTTTCTTGCTATCAGTGCTACAACAGCAGAACAAGCCTGCTCTGGCGGCGTGCCATCGCCATGCCGTAAACATGTTAGCACGCTCAAGTCCATGTGACCGGAATTTGCGAACCAAAAAAAACTAAAGGCAGAGCTGTGTTAGCGAGGCTTCTCTTGCATCACAAAATCGATAACCGAAAGTTGTGTGCTCTCTTATTCATATGCCGCTGACAAATGCAACATTTCAGAAAGCAACAATGCGCGGCCGATCTAGCGATGTTATGTGCACGGCACGTGAGACAAGACTCCGTCGTGTTTTTTATGGCACGTAAAATGTCATCGATTGCATGGTATAGGTTGCATTGTGTGCATCGGTGCTTCCGTCTCCATTAAAAACGAACGCTTTTTGAAGGTCACTAAAATGCTGAACATACACTCCCACGAAAAAGATTACATTGAAATTGAACAGCATGCACTTGGCGGTGCGGCAAGGCAAGGCAAAGTAAGGCAAGAAAACCAAAAAGCAAAAAGGTAAGCCAGCTGCAAAAGCGAAGGCTTTGTCGAGAAGCTAGCTCAATTGTCTGTCAGTAATTTATTTGGCCAAACCGAGTGATCAGAGTCGCAGATTTTTATCACAGATTCAGTTGTTTCCTTCAGGTCACGGTTGCAATTAAAACTGCGTTTCAGAACTGCTTTCAGTCATTTTTCGAGCAAAATTCAAACGCCTGCGCTGTGGACAATGTTCCAATCAACCAACACCAATCATCGATAAACATCAATCATTAGTTAACCTGAAAGCAGGTCTGAAACACCGCATACTATCATCTAGTTTTAGTCTCCCTGGCTGCATGAACGCGTTGGAAGAGGTTCATTTGACGGCCAGCGGTCAAACTGATCAGCTTGCGCGACAGGCGCAGCTTGCCCGTTTCGGGGTCACGGCCGAAGAATCTGACGCACAACGACATGGTCATTTTGAAAATTGAATAGGTTTAAGGGGCATTCATGAAGCAGTATTTGACGACCGCGTAGCTATGTTTTAACACAGCTATGCTTCACTAAATACTGCTTCATGAATGCCGCTTTAGTGATTTCTGATTGATCACAGCTCTGAATCAACACTCACAAATCGTGCCACAAAAGCAATCGACAACATACTTCACTCGAATCTCGTGTCCCGGTTTGATGCCCAGCGCGGATGCGTGCGCCACCTTGCGGACGTCCAAATGTGTGTTCGGGATGAAGACGGGCGTTTGATTGGGGAACAGCTGCACCGTGACGCCACTGTTGAGCACTTCAGTTACATGCGCTGTGTAAATGGCACCCTAAAAATGCAGCCACAGTTTGCTCCTCAGTGGACGAAGGGACGGGATGCAAGGAAATCATTTGGATGCACCTGTTCCAGAGTCGGTTCCCGTTCGACGGACAAAATTTCGTCGATTTTCTTTTGTGCCGTCTGCCAGGCGTCGCAGGATGGGGCAAACACACTGAATGAGCCGTCTTCTTGCTGCATCAGCTCAACGCCAGTGTCTGCCTGTCAATAACTAACAACACTCTTAATTGACCATTGTATTTCAAGCAAAAACAGTGTTGTCTATTGGTGTTCGATTACTGTACATGCATCAGAATTCGAACTGTTGGTTACAATGAAACTGTGAAACATGTGCAATTTGTGCGGTCTAGCATTTGAATCTGTTGAAGCACGTTGATTAGACGCATCAAGCTGACCAATCAATGGGCCCAGTGCAAAAGCCGCTAGCTACAGATTGGCTGATAGGCTATAATATTGCATGCAACCGTGTTGTCACCTGCAGCCTGCGCAAGTTTGCCGCGGCAAATCCGACGAGTTGAGCGCGTTTCTGCGGCGGCACGGTCAGCGTGCGTGTAACAGGCCCGCCGTGTTTCATTTCACTGCGACTTGCCGCCAATGTCTCGTTCATCTTCTGTATGATTTGCTCGTGCGCTTTCGTGGCCTGTGCTAGGGCTCGACTGAACGTCTCTTGCGAGAGGCCACGCACTTTCAGATCCAACTGCAACGCCGTGAAACCGCTGGACGTACCTGGAAAATACGTTACATTGATATCAAAAAAAGAAAAATCAATAAAAAGAGTTGAATGTGCAGTCACCGGTGCATACCAGCAATTTTCATGTCCATATTGCCGGCGAAATCCTCGAATCCCATCAAGTCAGTGAGCAGAACGCAGCGGTCGTCTTGCTCACGGTCGTGTCCAATGAGACCAAGCGCCACACCGCACACCTGCCGATTGCCATTGTCATTTTCCGGTTGATTCCAGGGTGCAAGCACATGTGTCACTGAAGCTGAAGGCCCGTTTGTTGTTGTTGTTGTTGTTTGTTGCCCCCTTTTTATCCTTACCCAACGCCCTTGGGGAAAGGCATTGTCGCAATTTTTTATTGTCCACCACATGGGCTGCGACGTTGGAAGCAGTTTTTCTGCTTTTGAAGTGGGCGTTGGGCAAGCTGCGCTGGTATGCATGGGCGCGATGTCATTGAGTTCCTCGCCACCGGAACAGCAATCTTGTGAATCAAGAAAGCCGACGTTTATGCTGCCGAACCATTAAGCCCCACGCAACCCGGGGCAGCCGAGTGGTCACGAGCGGATTCGAACCCGGGCTTTCCGATTGGAAGTCCCAAGTGCTATCCACTCAGCCACTCAGCCGGCCCCGTTTATACCCGACGTATGCAGAGACGTTCGTCAGGTAGGAACGGTAGTATGCAATAACACGAAACCTAAAGTGACGTGACGTGCGCACGCGCATACGTCAGGAATAAACGGGCCTTAAGCACAGCACAGCATCGAATCAGCTGCTGCAATTCAAACGTGCGTCGCCTTGCTTCACCGGCTGTGCCAGCTGCACGCCAGCGTCCATGAGCGCCAACGACGCCGCACAGACGGACGCCATGCTGGAGGAGCCGTTGCTCTCGAGCACCTCGCACGTCACCCGCGTTGTGTACGGCAACACCGGCATCAGCGACGCGACCGCCTTCTCCGCCAGTGCACCGTGGCCGAGCTCACGGCGCCCACTGCAAACCGATTGCTGCTGAAGTTCTAGTCTCAACACGGTATACTCTCGGAAAACCACAGTGCCAGTCACGGACAACTGCAGTGGCGGCCAAAAGTGCTGGAACACTGCGTGTGTGTGTGCTGTTCCAACACTTTTGGCCGCCACTGCATATGCCGCGCACACATAACGATATTTCAACAGCGCGCGTGTCAGCGCATATGCAGTATGCTGGCGCGTTTGTTCATGCTATCATAGTGCACTGTGTTCAGACTTCACTATCGACAGTTGCCGTTGTTGTCAGCGAGCAAGCACCGCAGAGCGACTGTACCGAGCGGTACGTGGTTTCACTTCGTTGGTGGCGTACGATGGGAACTCGTAGTGCAGCATGAACTGTTTCTCGCGTGCCGCACCGAACAGCACGGACGTCAAGTCGGAGCGCATCGCAGCGGCGGGCGAGTCGAACGCGACGCTGCAGAGCACCTGCGTCTGGCCACGCTCGAACAAGGAGCAGCCGGCCAACGGTGCGTACATGGCAACCTGCAGGAGGCACTGGCACGCAGCATGCACGCGCGACCGTGTGGGGCACCGATGTGTGCAGCCCTCAAACCGGTGTGCAGCCCGCAAGAGCAAACTTTGCGAGCTTTGCTTCATTGCACCGGCTGCTTTGCAAATGGTTCACATCCCTCAGAATGGTGTACTGCCCTCAAAATAGTGCACTTAAACCGGTGTCGCCAAAAAGCCGCACCGCAAAAATGTCTTGTGAGCTGCACACCGGTTTTGAGGGCTGCGCACATTGGTGCACACACGGTCGCACGGGTGCCGTACGCAGTTGGCTTTGCTGAACACTGCCTTCCTAGACACTCACCTCGCAGGCCATGGGACGAATCTCCGTGGCGTTGCGTCCGTCCACGCGCCGACCGCCAGACAGAATGATCGATCTGAACACAACGAACGGACAACAGTTCAACACGTGCTCTCATTTTGCACAAAAACAAACCTAAAAACAGAGACGCGCCTGTACGTTTGCTTGACCACTTGTGCGAACGCAGATCGCAGCAGCTTTTGGTCTGACGACAGCGCCGCGGGGTCATCGGAGTTGGCCGAAACGAGCAGCTCATCTTGAATGGCCTTCATTGCTTCGCCGAATGATCTGGAGTGCATCAAATGGTATCGGCTCATTGTGAGACTGTGAGTGTAGTTGGTAATCCCTAGCGTCAACAACCGTGAGTTCGAGCTGCGCCACGCACCGTTTGTCATAATTGTGATTCGACAGCAACGCACGCACACGCTCGCCGCAAGTTCGTTCAACGTGCGCAGTGACATCGGCCGGGGCTGATGCACTCGTGTACTGCAGAAATACAGTTGCAAATAGTGTTGTTAAGTAAAGCGAAGATTAATTTGAGTTTGACACAGCTTACTTTTTGACTTTTGCAAAATGCAATTATCATTGTCAAATATCTCAGCAAAATTTTCGAAAATTTCCGACGGTAAAAACCGGCCTTCATTTTTGCAAAAAAAACATTTTTTTCCAAAAAATACCGGTTTTATTGCCCATGCCAACTCTAACTAATATGGCACTATAAATAGGCTGATCAGAAATGCATTCAAATTCGGCTGCTTGCTTGGTTTCAAACAGAACAAGCAACAACGGACACAAATGCAACTAACGCGGCATAGCGGGAGGAAAAGCCAGCAGACAAAAACAATGCAAAATCAAAAAGCGACGCAGCACCGACCGGCAGTTTGTGTTTTGCAGCGTCGCTGCGCACGCGCTCCATGGCGTCGCAGATGCGTGCCACGTGCTGCAGACCGCTGTGCACCGCAGCACTCAGCTCGTCCGCAGTCACCTGGCTCGCCTGCATCTCCAGCATCAGTACGCGTTGCTGAGGCATGCCAGCCAGCAGCAGCTGCATTCGACGCTCACTCATGGGCACCAGCGACTCGCTCGGATTCACAATCAGCTGCAACACAGACGGACTGCGCAGTCAACAACACCCGAGGCCAAAACAACACTTTGCAGATATTTATAAACTTAACACTGTCAAGTCAATATACACAATTTCTGTGCAACCAGTTGATTGATATGCTGCATTTGAATGGTGCATGTTGATCATGTGTGTATAGAAACGTGATCATGACTGGAGAAACAACACGATTTCATGTGCGTTTAAGAATGAAACGGGAATGGAAAACGGAAACGGAAGAGTGAGCCACAGGTGCAGTGTTGCGATGAGTCTACGAACCTGGCGATCGTGCGTCAGCGCCAGTCTAACTGCGGCCGCAGGTCCGTGCCATGGGATGTCGGACACAGCGAGCGCCAGCGCAGCCCCGTTCACACAGAGCACGTCCGCTTCATTGACACCGTCCACCGCCAGCACGTTGCACACGATCTGCAGTACAGTGCTGCTTGGCATTTTAGGCAGTTGGGATGTCGCGGTTTTGGGTAAATGGGATTTTATTGTTGTTTATCAAAAGAACAAGTTTACCACTTTTTATTTCACTATTTCAACTGAAACAATTTTTTGAAACGGAAAATCTGTCTCAGATTGCCAAAACATTTTGTGTGCGTGCGGTACCTCTGTTGATTATATTCTTATGTGTTTTTAAGCTACGTTTTGTTACTCAATTTGTTTGGGTGCAGAAGGATGAGCAAAACAAATGGCCTTTTCCACCGTGCCACCTGTGTCTCATGGGCGAAATCGGCCGGAAACAACGGTCGAATGGCTCGATCGATCATCCTTGATGTCAGTATTTCCTGATCGCTCGGTCCGAGTTCACGACGATAAAAATTGGACGGGATACGCCCGGCAGCGGCGGCCTTCTGGCGATAGTCGACCACCAACGGAGCCCCGCCGTCAGCGGCGAACGGATGCGACTCACGGTCGGACACGGCGGTCACCAGTGCCTGCAGTATTCGCACCAGAATTGCACTTGTTTGTATTGCCTGATAATCACGCACCCACTGATCGAATTCAATTGTTTTTTGCAACATACAAACACACAGGCACGATCTTTTAGTTTGGTCACGAGACTATGCGCGCCTTGATAGATAAACAGTTTCATACATGACGTGGGAATTTGAAATCGGCAAAATGATCCGAGTCCCCTCTAAATAGGGCCGATTTTGAATTGTCACATGAACATTGAATCTAGTTTCCTCTCCACGTCTGCTCTGAGTCGCAGAACCTAAAACATTGTTATTACGATGATCAGCGAAGGTGTGGAGTTATAGACAAACCAGCTAATTGGGTGATTTTGAGCTAAGCTTACTGACTGGTCCAATGAGCTCGATGCAGCCAATTACCGTGCTAGATTCACATGCCAACATCCACACTGCACATGCACGATGCACACGACACATGCAAAACACAGTTTGACCGCCCGCAAGCAAACAACCGTGTAACAATGACAGCGACTCACAGTTGTGCCACCTAGTGTCACCAATGTTGATCCATCTGCGATTCGCGCCACCCTGCCAACCTCGAAGCACATTTCTTCCGAGCCGAGTTGCACTGAATGCTTTATTGAACTGGACGCACGTTTGCAACACCTGTTGCTTGTGGACAGAGCTGCAGTGCACTGTCTGTTCCGGGGCAGCCGCGATTTAACGCACGGACATCGGAGCAATGAGCGACGCATGTTTGGAAGCAAACCAGTGCTGTTTTTTTACAATTTAAGTGCGTCGAAAATTAAATTATCAAAACACGAAGTACGGTTTGTTTCGGCTGACAAATATATAACTAGAAAATATTGGACCGAGTTGTGGGTGGATTTTATTTTACGTTTACAGTGTATATGCACATTCAAATACACCCAAATTCACATTTACATATCGATGCAAATAATAGCATCAATGCAATATTGTTAATCACAAAAACTTTTGCATCAAGACGACGCCTGCGCTTCGTCATCATCAAAGATGTCACCGAAATCTGCGACAAAACCACGTTTCATTGTGACCATTTTAAAATGAATTTCAGATAAAAAAACCTATCATCAGTACCCACCGTTGTAAAAATCCTGATGCACCTGACGCTCGTTCTGGTTCGACTCGATCAGCAGCCCGGCGCTGCCCTGGAGATGACGAAGGGACAACAAAATGAAAAGTCCAACCCAATGGAGCTTAGTACTTTGCTCGTGGCAAGGGCACTCACCCGCGGGACGCTCAGCGTCCATTTACCCTTGCCTTTTTTACCTTTCACCTATTTATTGTGGACTTATTCAAACGTGTCCTGACTAAAAATATATAAAATGACGCCATTTGCTTTAAAAACGCCCGTTTGTCAAAGTACAGGCACTAAAATGTCAGTTTCATGTGACTGATTCGACATTCACCATTTATTTACGGGAGGAAATCGGCTAAACGGAAAGTCTGGTATGCTTTGAACGGCAAGCGCATGTTTGGCGGCACATGACGTCATTTCAGTGGGACACGTTTAAAAAAATAGGTCATACTTTTTTAACCATTTGCCTACAGTTCCATGGCTTCACTCAGAGTTCCTAACTTGACTACAAAGTTTCTTCTAAACTTGAAGGAGTCGATGAGCTACAAATCAAAAAGCCACAGTTGCTTCCATTTAACGTTCCATGCCCGTTACCTCATCAATTTCCATAAGCACTGCTGAATCATCTTCATTTTCGTTGTCCATGAAATGACCGTTTGGGTACATCACTCTCTACACCGTGATTGTCACTCGCAAATGTAAAAACGTTCAAATCGCGAATGCAACTGTTCTTCTGGTGCAAAGCATTTGAAAAATACGGTTGACAAAAAAACGTTTCCAACAGTGATAGAAAAGACAGTCGGTTGGGCTTCAATCCACGACTTTTGTAAGATTGAACAGTTTACAAATGGTCTTTCACCTCCAACGCAGTATCAGAGATTGACACAAATACATGTATGTTTTATTCACAACGTAAACACAGCAAATAAAATTTAAAAAAAGTTCAAATTGCAAGAACACAGAATTTTGAAAAAAACCAATCACGAGAGTTTTACTAGAACAAGAACGAGACCACGGTAACAATGCAGGCTAAGCAATCACTATTCAGCAACAAAAAACGTTGAAAAGCGTACTCAGTCAAAAAATTACAAAAAAAATACAAAAAACAAAACAAAAAGAACCCAAAACACGCTCTGATTCCCATTCAGCTCTGCGTTTGCTTTTAGCTGATCTCTTCACCGCAGGGTTTTTTTGACGCAAAATCGTGCGTCAATGACGAAAAATAATTTGGGCTGACGCAAAAAAATTCGGCCGTTTGCGTCAGCTGACGCAAACAAATTTCGAGGACGTCATGAGGCCATTTTTGGGTTATTTATGCACTGATTGAAAATTTTTCCGCGCCTTCGGCGCAGACCACGGACTTCTCATAATTTTGTCTGACAATGCCGATCATGCAAATGTGATGAATTACATGGTCAGCTGATTCATCGTTTGTTTTCAATATTGTTGTTCAGTGTTATGTTGACGGTTCGATGTAACAACACAGTGGCGTATATTGTTGATTTGACCGTTTCTAGGTTCACCTAGCTTCTATCCTGAGCTAGCTTCCACCTAGCTGCACCTTTTGTTCGCTCCGTCCTGTGTCTAATCTGAACTGAACAAGTCTGAACAGGTGTCGTCATAGAAGCTCTACAGATCTAAAAATCAAGTCTAGAAACTGAACAGCCATTACAAAAAGTCTAGGCCCCGTAAAGCTTTGTTTCTGCGCAGCAGGGGTTGTCAAATGCCAAAATCACCTTGTTGTTTGACCACAGGCGTCAAAAACGATACTGTTAGTGATGAATGGCGCAAAAAATTTTTCTTCTTTATCGTTATTTGTTCAATTTAGACTGGTATCATTTTGACGCAAGAAAATTTGTGCTGACGCAAAATTTTTCGACCGTTTGCGTCAATTGACGCAAGAAAAACTTGACGAAAAAAAACCCTGCTTCACCGTATCTTCATTTTTCAATTTCACAAACAAGATTGCCAAAAACGCAAAGTAACTTTCGAACATATTAAAAGAGGAAATAATCCAAAGGAATGAGCGAAGAACACCACAAATAAACTGATTGACCCAAAAACTGAAAAAAAAACGATAATCACTGCGCGATAAACATTCGAAAACCCGCATCGAGTTGACACACGGCCCCAAACAACTTTCCAATTCCTGGCGTCAAAATAATCTTCCCAAAAAATACATCGACGGCTGACTGAACCAGCCCGCCTTCATTTAAACCTCACCAGGTTACTTCAAAAAAGGTAACACATTCTACCAAAACATATTGCTTAGTAAAAATCAACTAGCGCTGTTATTTAGGACTTATTAAAATTAAAATTGTAATCAATTCTTGGATTAAATTAGGGGATAATTAATATTTAACGACATGTAAAACACCCTGACTGACATAAATTGAAACAGGTGGATGATCATGGGAAAGACAATGAATAAACTGGCGAGAGCAAAGGACAAAGAACTGTGACAACAACAAGCGTATCAAGCATGCGTTGCCTTTGCATTCGCCAGCAATCGTAATTAATCCGCCGTTAAAAAACACAGGACATCTATCTAACGAGAGAAACATTCAATTTAAAAATTGTGTTCGAGTGTTTTAGAAAACTGGTATGGGGGTAAAGTGACTGACATAAATAATCGTTGGTCAAGCGGTCGATCGACACTTCTGAATAAGACCAATCGGCTAACAGTGTCATTTTCGTGAATTGCGTTTGCAAAGCGATTCAATTCTGCATAGACCTATCGACCAACAATCACACACAAAAAACGCTCGGTTAAACCGATGAATATCCCTGGCGTTTCGCGCGCGCACGACCGATCAAATAGGCGACCAGCACGATGATGACCAACGCGGCGAGACACGCGCCGACGATGATCGGCACCAGGTCAGACGTGGCCAGGTCGGCGTCGCACAGTTGCGCTGCAAGAAAACACACGCTGCATGAACGCTCGGCACAGCAACATGTACAGTATATTTGTTTAAACCTGTGAGTTTTTTGCCAGCAGAATGCAGAGCCCGCATCAACTGAAATGACGAAGAATTGAACCGGAACTATAGGCTTTATAGAAACATTTGTATGTCGTTGTTCCAACCCGATACAGTTTCTTCTTTTTTCGCGGGCTCTGTATTTTGCTAAAAAGGTGACAGGTTTAAAAACATATGCTGTACGAACAGGCTAAGATGCATGATTGAAGCAACCGCAACACAACCAGAACATTGAATTGTCTTCAAGTAGAAACGATCATCACAGGTTCGCGTGATTGGAGTAAATGCAGAATGGAATATACCAAAGACGAACACTTTAAGGCAAACTGTTTGAGGTAAGAAAACCATGAACAAACGTGATTTGAATGTGTCCGCGTCTGTGAGCGCCTGCACACGCAGCTGCGCCAACACCAGTGTGAATTGATCGCTCACTATCACCCGTGTGCTGCCCTTCTCACACTGATACGACTGGCCGATCGGTGTTGAGATTGCGTTCACGGCCGATTCATGAACACCCTTCGTTTTGCCAGTGGCTGCAATGGAAGCATAGAACTGTGTTTGTGCATGAAAATGTGTGTGGTGCAGCTGTGACATCACTGTTTGCAGCAACCCTCCCTAAAAATTCCCTCCCTCCCTAGCAACCCTAAACCCACCCTCCTCATGTAAATTTCAGAGTTCCGAACCACTCTATGGAAAAAATCTATAGCTCGAACCTGTTTGTGCAATTGATTTCATCACGCTAGCAGTACTGTTCCAGATCAAAAAACTCTAAACAACAAAAAAATCACACTGACCACCCGGAAACTTTTGCGCCACCGCGGAGTCCTTGTAGTCGTAGTCCAGACGCACTCTGCCGAGCTTGAAATTCTTGTCGTTCTTATCGGGCGAGAACTGCAATGCCAACTTCCAGCTGTTCCAGAAATCCAGCACTAGCACGTCAGAGTCGTTTGCGGACGCCGCACAGCTGCTCGCAGGGTCGACGGTGACGTGCTGGCCAGCAAGCGGGTACGAGTCGGTCACGTTGTGCGTCTGCGTTTGCATTGCTCACGTTGATGCTGATGCTTGCTTATGATCGCTTATGTTATATTCAATATCAACACTCAAACAACAACGTTCATTGAAGCTTCTGCAGAACTGCAGATCAAACAAAACGCGTTCGCCCCACTGACGGTGTTCGCGTGCGGGTCGTCTTTCTCGTAGGTGAGTTTGAGGCTGATGGCCGCTTTCATGATGACGCACGTGACCGTGGCGTTGTCGTGCGACTCAGTGACGTTCCAGGTTGCCGCTGTCGCCGGCTCGGGCGTCGTCGTTGGTGGGGGTGCTGGCGTGGTCGTGTGCGTGTCCTCGGCACACACCAACGCGTCTGCAGCAGCAACAGCTGGTTGGTGTTTGGTTGAATGACATGCAGTCGAACAAAATACCAACTCTAAATTACATAGGCAGTCCGCTGATTGGTTGGTGATCACGTGATGCATGCTTTTCTGCGGAGGCATGGTTGTGGAGGCGCAGTATGGTTTGCATGGCGTGGTCACCAGCCAATCAGCGAAGTGCCTATAATTTAGAGTTCGACTGCATCTGAAGCAAACCGACCCACCCACAAAAATACTTCACATTGTCAGAATTATGGTCATCATGCACCAAGACACAACCCGTTTTTCGTTTTTTTTCTAAGTTTTTCTAACTCGCCTTTATAAGTTTCCATCGCGAGGTGCTGCAAACCCTTTTGTGTTACCTGATATCTGCAAACCCTGATTACCTTTCGTGTAGTCAGTGCCGAAGGCCACAATTTTCGAGCGGGTCATCTGCAACTGAGCGCTGGTGTTGTTGGCCCACGTTTCGTTCGCTGTGTCCGCAGTAAAATGCAAAGCGCTCGAGCAGAAGAATGATTTTCCATCTTTCACGACCGCCCGGTTGATGGGAAACGTGAACTCGTAGATAGAGCCTGCAATAATTCGCAGAATAGCAGTGCTAGTTTTGACAGAATTCTTCTTTTTACGTTTTCTGACGAACGGAAATTTTCAATGTTTTTTTCCAATTCCGACATTGGCATTTGCGCTCAGCTGTCCGCACCCCTGCTTGCCCACTTGAGTTCGGTAAGTTCGGGGTTTGAAACAGGTAGGCGGAACTTTTTTAGAATGAAGATTCTCAGTTTCATCAATTACGCGAACACAAACGAGCACCACGTAACTGTGGACAACGACGCAGCTCCTACACAGCGTCCACGCACGGCCGAAACTGCTCGGTCGGCCAAATTGCGTCACTCCCTATTCCGTCCCGGGCCATGAACAACAACAACAACAGCACCACCCAACTGACCGTAATCTTTCGCTCGGTCACTGAACTGAAACGGCTTATCGTTGAGCACGGGCACACTCAGCTGAGCGTGCGTGAGCGTCACCCCGCCAGAGGCGTCCTTCTCAAAGTACAGTGCAAACGTGGCCCTGTCGCCGGCGCTGTCCGCCCATCTGATGATCGTCTCCAAATGGTTGGCGTCCGTTTGCTGTGCACTCTGCGTCAGCCCATCGTTGGTGATCTCGACACTGGTGGTGCTCTGAACAAAGATCATAATCATCACTTAGAACGAACAAGCAACACTGCCCCGGCAGAAACGTGCACACGAGATGTCGAGTGTGAAGCGTGCAACAATTGCAACACCCAAACCACCGCAAGTCAGGCAACATTGTTCGCCCAATGCATTTCTGCGCAACACCTACAGTCGAACTCTAAATTATAGAGAATCAGCTGATTGGTTACTGGTCACGTGTTGCATACTTTCTGTACAAAAATCGATTCCGCTTCTACAGCAATTTCTGTACAGAAAATATGCATCACGTGATCAGCAACAATCAGTTTATTGCCTATAATCTAGAGTTCCACTACTGTGGTGATCGTGCGCCAAACAAACGCATTGTTGCACTCACAGTTTTGCCGTCAGTTTTCAGGGGGTACGTGACGCGAAACGTGAAGCGGGACTGCACTTTGGCGACCACCGTGCTGCCGACGGAGAACGTAAAGTCCACCGGGTGGTTCTCGATTTGAGCGGCTGCTGGAAAACAAACCAAAAAAATCACAGCGAATAAACCCAGATCCCAACGTTTCAGTGTTTCAGGGTTCTGTGCTGAAGTGTCACGGAATAATGTCCATGGGATCAACATGAAACATTGAAGTTTCGCCAATTCTTTGAAAGAAATAACTGGTGCAAAACTTTTGACGACTCTTGACAATCAAATCGAATCGATACTCACAAAGCAAAATGGCCCATCAAACAAAACTCACCAACGCCCATCAAAAAGGTAGCAAGCAGCAATTGTTTCATCATGTCGGACTGAGAAACTTTGTTCAATGCTCACCCGAACAAATACGCTGCAGAACAGAAAACGATTTCGCAATCTTTGTTGGACACGCTGAAAAACATCATTCGGCTACATTGAAACGTGAAAAACGCCATCCAAAAAAATCAACATTACACACGTAGTGCAAATGGTTTTGGTCGAAAAAAACGGGAAACCATTGTGGTGGTGACTTTGTGATTCTCAGTCGATTGATAAAAACGCAAGCGTAGCACTGAAAACGTGTTCAGAAGCCAAAAACATGCGCACGTATGTATAAAGTTAGTAGCAAAACGAATACAAGATAAAATAGCACGATAGTGAAATACAGCATTTCATCAAAATATGCAGCAGCCCGCTTACCAGGCACAAGCTAGCGAATGCAGCAACAAGCAGCAAAGCTTGGCAATGCAAACTGCGTGAGTCATATTGCGGAAATTTACCCGTTTTTTTCGATACTTTGCTTGGTCATCCAACCGATGACTAAAACGAAACGAAACTGCAGTTTGCCTGCAATGCAGAGGCCCACTTGTTGCTTACAACGCTTCGCATAATATAAACATTTCATAACTAACATCAACACCGCACAGTTTTATTCTGCGTTTCAACAAAAACTCGTGTGCAACAAAAATCGCCGGATTTCTCCAGAATCTGGTCATTACGAGTTCACCCAAAACAACAAACAAACCATCCGTCAACAAAACAACAGTGAAATCGCCTAACAGACATTCATGTTTTCGATTTTGCCATACTTTCTTGAAAAAGATTTCTTTTGTGGAAACACCAACAACAACTAAAAGTTAAACGATTCTAACGGTTCGACTTGGCGACGCGCTCCAGCTCATCCTTCTTTTTGATGGCGTACGAATTACTCGAGCCCTGAAAATCCATTTGGGAACTTTCATCCCAAAAAAATCAATCGATCAAAACCGTGATGCTCAATATCATTGAGTGATCAGAGTACAGTCAATATTTTCACAGGTGGTGAAAACGCATTATCCCACTATTATTATCAGCTGTTCTCTGACACCTGAATGCAAAGTTTAAAGGGTCATCTAAACTTTTTAAACACACACGTAACCTATTTAGGTGGAAGAAAATTTGAAGCTGGGAAACTGGGAATTATGTGTTGGCATTGATTTAGTAACCAATTTCAACGCCAACAAAAAACAGCGATTCAAAGCAATTGGATCGTGCAAACATGAACGCCGCACCGAGCGTAAAACTGACGTCTTATCAGCGTGCCGTGAGTGGCAGAACTTTCAAAAAAGCGATCCAACTGAGTTCCATTGCAACCTTGGCAGCGTTGATGAGTTCATCAGCGAGGCACTCCGCGATCGTCTTCACATTGCGGAAGGCAGCCTCGCGAGCGCCCGTGCACAGCAGCCAGATGGCCTGATTGACGCGACGCAACGGCGACACGTCCACCGCCTGACGACGCACGGTGCCGGCGCGACCGATGCGCGTCGAGTCCTCGCGTGGCCCGCTGTTGATCACGGCGTTCACGAGCACTTGCACCGGGTTCTGAAATGCAATGCAGCAAGCACTGCTTGTGCTCTGCGCTCTGTTTGCGTGTTGTCAAGCAACACTCCCCACGAGTTGATGTCAACGTCGTCTGAGAAAACCATCATACCAAAAAACGCAAGGACCGTTCATACTGACGTTTGCGTATACGGCACGTGACGTCAGGTCTCATCAAGTGTTATTTTTTCGTACCAGCAAGAAATCCGTACTACCACCGTCCATGAAGACGTGCCTTTGACGTGGGACATTCAGTGAGCTAATCGTGTTTGCAAACCACAGTCTAACTCGATAACATGTCCAACTAGCTTATTGGTTGAGCATGAATTGGAGAGTTTGCCGCAGTTTGGTTTGCACAGAATGCATGCGTCACGTGACCACCAACCAATCAGCTAGTTGCATATGCTATAGAGTTCGGCTGTACTCAGCGCGCGCGTGTCCAATGAACGACCTCTCCAGTGAGCAGATGTATGATCTCGAACGCGTGCTTCACGATGCGCACAGCCATCAGCTTCTTTCCGTTGTTGCGTCCGTGCATCATCATCGAGCACGTCAGTCGTTCTACGATCGGACACTGCGCCTTGCGGAAACGCTTCACTTGGAAGCGGGCGGCCGAATGCGGCAGATACTTGGCGTGCTTGTCGCGCACCGCGATGTAGTCCTGCGATTTGTAATCGATTTGTCTCGCAATGTATTTGTAATCGCAAACACTCTCGATTGCATTGCTTTGTGTGCAACTCTCGATTGCATTGCTTTGTGTTGTATGCATGCAACCGACTCGCTTTTACAGGAGACGGTAGCACTGTATATGATTGCTACAGTCCTTCTGGCTAATATACACAACTAGCTGATTGGTTGGCTGCACACAGTGCAGTTGATGCGTGCATTCTGTGCACGAATACTCAGCAATTCAGCCTCCACATCGATGCCTGCACAGATCCCATTGCATGCATCAACTGCACGTGTGTGCAACCAACCAATCAGCTAGTTGTATATAATATCCAGATGGACGTAGTCTACGGCTTTTATTTGGGACGCATGCTATTTGAGACGTCGCTAAATGGGACCGGTGCTCGACGTAGCAAATCAGCAGCATACCGATACCAGCATGACAGACGACACGCATTGGGTATTGAATTTAATTTGTCTGACTGACGTATGAGCACAGTGCATCTTGCAAACTACAACAAACGATCACCTGAAGTGACATGTCGGACACGGTGATCTCGGACAGCGTCCACCGGTTGAACAACTTCACTTCCTGCGACAATTCCTGGTACACAGCAACCTCCTGTCCATCTCCCTCTTCCACCGGACCCCAGTTGTCGCCCATTATGATGACTTTCGCGGGTTAACAAAATCTGAGAAAACACGTGGAGTGGAAGAAAAACACAAGAAATTGTTTTTGTGAATGACACTGTAACATTCATGAGCAAAAAGCCGGTCAAATACAGGGTTCTTTTACTTGCGCATGTGGCATGCACGCACAGGGTTATTGTTACAGAAAGCAAAAATCGCCATTTTTGTTTTTGTGTTTAAAAAAAAGTTGTGCCAATTCAATCCGCTTTATGATGGATGCCGTTCACATGATTGCATGAAACAGTCATACGTCTGAAATTGGTGCCCACGGGTTACGGTAGCGTAGTTTTGGGTCTTGACCCGAAGTTGCAGAAAACCTCTTTGTTTCTTGGGAATAACAGTTGAAACCTTTTAGAAACATGCAGCATTTATAACAGAATGTCAAAAACCGGATTCCAAGGATTACGGTAACTCTGCAGTGGGTCTCGACACGATTTTTTAAAAACGTCCTTTTATTGCCAAGATAAGCTACTAGAATGATGGATGCCGTTCACATGATTGCATGTAACAGTCATATGTCGGAAGTTTGGTCCCACGGGTTACGGTAGCGGTAGTTTTGGGTCTTGACACGAAGTTGCTGAAAACCACTTTGTTTCTTGTGAATAACAGTTGAAACCTTTTAGAAACATGCAACGGAACTCAGAAAACACTCGGCTGTCCCATTCAGCGACGTTCAGCAAACGGCGGCTACGAAATTGGCATGTGCTGTATAGCTACTCTCAGGGTGACATCGCCACTTTTACTACATGTACAAACGCAGCTAATGTTACACAACATTTTTGCTTGAGAAGACATTTGTTCGCGACCCTTCGAGTCACTTGCTGCATTCGTTACCGGGTTTCATTGGCATACTTTCTCATTTTCACGACTGCGATGTCAAAGTTTTCTGTCAACCCACCAATCATGTGAACGGTATCCATCATTCTAGTAGCTTTTCTTGGCAATAACAGGACGTTTTTAAGCAATCGTGTCGAGATCTACTGCAGAGTTACCGTAATCCTTGAAATCCGGTTTTTGACATTCTGTTATAATGCTGCATGTTTCTAAAAGGGTTCAAGTGTTATTCACAAGAAACAAAGTGGTTTTCTGCAACTTCGTGTCAAGACCCAAAACTGCCGCTACCGTAACCCGTGGGCACCAATTTCAGACGTATGACTGTTTCATGCAATCATGTGAACGGTATCCATCATAAATATCCATCAAGCACATAAATACAACATTTAGTGCACTTGACAAGCTCACCACAGACCCACTCTCTATCTAAAATTTCAAATTCAAATAACTTCTTCAAATTTTTGAATTTCAAAAAACCCATACACACAGGATTACTCAGCAGAACGAGGGCTTTCATTTGAGCCATCAATCAGCGCGCTGCGATGAAATTTGAGCGGACCCGTATTTTGAAGGAGTACCGGAATCTGTTTCATTGTGCGACGCTTAAAAACGCCGAATAAAACAGAAAACAGAAACAGAATGAGTATGAGAGAGACAGAAATACGGTTCGAAAAAGGGGCATGAAAATCTCGATTTTTGATGTAAATTTTTTTAATCCATTAAATTTTTTTCAAAATGCCGAAAAAAACTGATGGCCGACAAAAATAGGTGCATTCAAATCGCGTTGATGCGTTGTGTTCGAATTTTTGCACTTTCAGTTGTCCTTTCGAAAACTTGCCAGCACTGCGCTGCTTGTGGTCAAAAAATGCTCGTGGTTTTTCGTTCGTGCAATGCAATGCAGCAAACCGTTTGTGTTCTTTCAGGATTTTCCTTTGTTCTTCGTCAGACTTCAGTTCAGACGCCAGTCGAAGTGAGGAAGTGCTTCAATTTCAATTTGAATTTCGTCGATGTCTAACTTCAACTTCAACTTTTGTTCTGTCGATGAATTGTTCTGTTTTTTTGGCCTGAATTGAAAATCAATTCAATTCAAAGTTTCAAACGAAAGTAGAAATTGTCAAATAAATTCTGCAAAAAAAGTTCACACGAAATTCTCCGCAAAAAAATCACTTTCTGTGTTTCAAACAAACTTTAACGCATTTTCAGATGAAAGCACATTTTTTATGGCAAAAATTCGTTTTTATTAATAAAAAATCAATTAAAAATCTCGATTAAAAAAAGAACTTAAAAAATTCAAACAAGTCACGGACGGAATGACGGACTGGGGGAATGAATGAGAGAATGTGAAATCAAATCCGGTACCAGGTCGATCCGGTACCAATTGAAATTTTCAGCTGTTTTACGGGTTTTTAGCGCTCAATTCGTTATGTTTTCGATTTTTCTTTGGTTGATTGTTGATACGATTGTTGATGATACGATATGAGACGACGACGACTTGCGACTAGGGTTAGGGAAAAAAAATTCGGATTTTTTTTTAAATTTAAAAAAAAATTAAAAAAAAAATTTTTTTTTACAAGTTAGGTTCGTTCGAAGCGTCTCGTCGAGCTGAGTTCATCTAGACTATTTTCAGAACGATCCGGGAAACTATAAGAGCGAAAATCGTGTTTTATTGAAATTATGTCCATTTCATAGCGGGAAAGTTGCATTTTCAACAGTAAAACAGGGCAATTTTTCACGTGTACTTGAATATTGAACCGTTCTTAGTGGTTCCTCTTTAGAAAATTACCAAAATTTGACTGTGTTCAAAAATTCCTGTTTGCTGTAGCTAAGTCGGCAACCCCTGTCGACCCGGTCGCCCCCCCCCCCCCAAGACACTTACTTTCAGGTTCAACCAGCTATGCTATCTGCCACATGGCGAGAGCCCACTCTTCAAATCATCGTATCGAAAACACGTACCATGATTTCGCGATCACGTTGCGGGCAACTGACAGACGCAAGTTTAACACGTTAGTTTAGCTCAGCACGCAAGTTTTAACATGTGGCCATGTTATCGGGTATCTGAAAAACGGTCGTGTGATGTGGTATTAACCAACATCTCCGCTCAAATTGTTTGACAATATATCGCACAACTCCATTGTAGACCTATAACATACGCCAATCAACAAGATATCATGTTCATCTCATGGCCTACCGACTGAAAAACATGTTCTAAGTTGCAAGAAAACGATTTCTGAAACGATATTTCAATTCAGTTAAGTCATTTCAACGCTAAAAATTGACTCTAGAAGTCATCCAAATCGAAAAACATGGAGTACGTCGGTCAAAATGACCAAATAATGACATTTACCTAAGCACACAAAGAAGTTGGGAAGAAAATTTGGTTTGAACTTTCAAAAAATTATGCCATAAATCGAATTTTCAGAGCAAAGTAGAAGAAAAAATTTTCAAATTTTTTTTTAAGTTTAAAAAAAAAATCCAAATTTAAAAAAAAAACGAAAAAAAAAATAAAAAATTTTTTTTTTCAAAGCCCCTAACCCTACTTGCGACACTTGGTTGGTTTTGGGAATCGTAATCTGATTCTGAAAAAAGCAAAACAAGTGTACCTAGAGATGTCAAGAAAAAAAAATTTTCTATTTTTTTTCTTTAAAAAAAAAAATTTTTTTAATTTTTTTTTAAATGAAAGTTGTTCAGAATTTTTCAGGGAGTCCGAATATCACCATCTGAGGAGCCACCGACTTACCATATGACCCCCACTCATATGGGAGGAGGGTGAAAATTTCAGACTTGGTTTCGGCGACCCCATTTTCCCACCGACGACATCACGTCTCGTGTTTTGCCTCTCAATTCACCTCAAATAACACGGAAACAAGTTTAACAACAAACCGGTGTGATCATGCTGACGACACGACACAAATTAAAAAAAAAATTTTTTTTGACCCTTACATCTCCAAGTGTACCAAATGTTTTTTCATTTTCTGAACTATTTTCCAGAAGAATAAAGCTCCAAGACGGTGAAAATTTGCAAAATTATCAGCTCAGCAAGAAAAGGAGAACAAAATAAAAATATGAAGACTGATTCGGTTCTCTTTTGGAGTTGAGGAAAAATGTCTGTTGTTTTTATTTTCATATTTCCCGCGAAAAAACCTGCGGTAAAATGTTTCAGACATCAGATAAAATGAGAGAAACGAAGAAAAATGGAAAACAAATCAGAAACAAATCGAATTGAATGCCAAAACAGTTGAAAATTTCAATTGGTACCGGATCGACCGAGTACCGGATCGACCGAGTACCGGATCGACCGAGTACCGGATCGACCTGGTACCGGATCGACCGGTACCGGATCGACCGTACCGGATCGACCGGTACCGGATCGACCGCATGCCAGGCAAACCAATAACCAAACCGGTGGTCTTCATTTTTTTTCTATCGAACACTGAGCACTGCACTCAGTACCGTGGGCCCAAACAAATTTTCGAAGGGGGGGGGGGTATGGTGCCGTGGGGGGGGGGGGGGGGTGCCGACCAAAAGGTGTGGGGGGGGCCAACCTATGGTAACGTGGGACCCCCCCAGGGGGGTCCCATGGGGGGGGGGGTGCATTTTTTCAAAATTTTCTGTGGGGGGGGGTCCACCTAGGGTTAGGGGAAAAAAAAAATCCGGATTTTTTTTTTAAATTAAAAAGTTTTTTTACAAGTTAGGTTCGTTCGAAGCGTCTCGTCGAGCTGAGTTCATCTAGACTATTTTCAGAACGATCCGAGAAACTATAAGAGCGAAAATCGTGTTTTATTGAAATTATGTCCATTTCATAGAGGGAAAGTTGCATTTTCAACAGTAAAACAGGGCAATTTTTCACGTGTACTTGAATATTGAACCGTTCTTAGTGGTTCCTCTTTAGAAAATTACCAAAATTTGACTGTGTTCAAAAATTCCTGTTTGCTGCAGCTAAGTCGGCAACCCCTGTCGACCCGGTCGCCCCCCCCAAGACACTTACTTTCAGGTTCAACCAGCTATGCTATCTGCCACATGGCGAGAGCCCACTCTTCAAATCATCGTATCGAAAACACGTACCAGATTTAGGAGGGGAAAGGTATAAGGGTTGCGCACGGGTTATAGTGGGGGTGTGGGGGTTGGAAAAGGGGTGGGTGGGGTTCCACAATCGCGCAAAGTGTATCAAATATTCGCATGAGAAAATACAGCGACAGGAAAAGATTGGGCAGGACTAAAGAAGGAAGTTGAAGAGCAAGGGAGATGACGATAGGTAAGTCAGGAGCAAAGATGATGGGTGGATCGAAAGGAGGAGGAGGGTGAAGGAAGTACAGAAAAGGGGGGGAGGGTTGGGTTGAAAATAAGGGGGCGGAGGGAGAAAAAGAAGAAAAAATTTTAAATTGTTTTAAAGAAAAATTAATTTTAAAAAAAAAAAAAAAAAAAAAAAAATTCCCCCCCCCGAGGAATTTGGGGAAAGGAAGGAGAAATTTGGGATGGGAGCAAGAGTGGGTATATGTGCTGAGAGGATGAGAAGATTTGGAGAGGGGGGGGGGGGGGGGGGGGGGCACTGCACTAGTAATCGATAGATAGCTGACTGAAAGTGAAACCTGAAAGTGTTGTCAGGCTGGTGGTAAACAGCAGGCCGTTTATTTGTGATTTGTTAATCTTGGCTTGGTTAGGTGATGGCTGACGACGAGGATTACGATCCAAACGAAGAGTGAGTTCCGGTATTTCTGTTTGTTCTTAGGTTTCGCCGTTTCTTTTTTTTTTGTTTTTGCTTGCTGTTAAAGATTGTCGAATGACAGTGGTGCTGAATACAGACGGTCAAAAAAATTGACTCAAAAGTCGCGTCCGTGGCGTAGCGGTAGAACATCGGCCTACAGTTCTGTAGGTACCGGGTTCGAACCTCGCTGTGGACAAGACATACTCGTGGGAAATTAGAGTGACCAACGAACATCTAATGGTCTATTCCCTCCTGAGCCGAGGGTAAAATTGGGCTCGGGGCAGTATTGCCCGTCTCCGTCGGAGTTTGGTACCTTCGGGTTTCCGGAATTGGCGCGCGTATAATTAAAAAAAACCCAATACTCATTTTTAGTGCTGGGGCTGACGAAGACATGGTGGATGCGGAACAGATTGACGACTTGGATGCTGATCATCCGGTTGGTCGTGTCGTGGGGTGGCGCAGTCGCTCGATTGTTTCTTCTTTCGTTTCAGCTTATTCAGTTTTGCTTCATGGATTGAAGAAGTGGAGTGAGAACGTGATGTGAAAGTGGAGTGACAATGTGAAGAGTTTTTACCACCAGAGTGTCACGTTTTGGTATTGTGCGTGACCTGTAGATTGCCAGTGTTATTGTTTTGCGGATGGCAAGTGTTGTGGTGTGATTGTGACTGTGAGTGTTGTAACTTTTGTGAGCTCGGCGTTGCGCCGAGAGCTTTATGGCAGAGACAGTCATATGATGCTTTTCCTGCGAGCTCCGCGAACATGGAACATGTTTAGAGCCGCTGTGAAGCGGATTCTGGGGTCCAGGAGCATCTGCCTGGATACCAAGGAGCTCAGCATCGGACGGAGGCGCGCACGATCACTCCCCGGTTGAATGTTGTCCGTCGGTGTTTCATTCTGAGAGTTGAGACTGTGTCAATCGTTATGACAAATGGCCGTAACTTTGAGGCGATTAAGTTTGACATAAAAGTCGAATTGTCATACAAGTGATTTTGATTCTCAATTACTTACAACGTCTAGACATGTTGAAAACAAACTCTACACCTATAACTTATAGTTCGTAAGATCAGGCAGATAATGTATTTCTGGACTAGATTCATATTACAACGTGCAAGCAGTGTTGTTTTGCGGTTTCGCCTGGTAAGCGAAAACCGCGGGCCCCCAGACTCGTCAGTAAGACAAGGCCCGGGCTGCACAGCTCAATCAAACATGATGACCAGCGCAGACGGATGTTATGTCTGGCTGAAACATCAGCGGATCACACAAGACAAACCAGACGAGGGACAGAGCTGTCACAAACATTTGTTTGTGAACACTCTCCGATATGTTCTTTTCTTATGACACGAATCAGAGCAGTCGGGCAGTTTCTCGTTCACAGGACGAAGACGAAGAAGAGGGTGACAAGGTTGACTTGATCGATGTGAAGGAGGACGGCGCGGGCACAAGCGGCGCGCCCAAAGTGACGACGCCGTTCATGACGAAGTACGAACGTGCACGGGTGCTCGGCACGAGGGCGCTCCAAATTGCGTTCGTTCTCGCTTCTTGTGACGCTCATTCTGTTTTGCTGAAATCGACCGTGTCCGCTTGCATCTGCGTTTTGCTTTCAGGATGGGAGCGCCTGTGATGGTCGAACTGGAGGGTGAAACTGACCCGTTGGAAATCGCGCGCAAAGAATTGAAGTGAGTGTTTGGTTTTTAAGGTTGTGCCTGACTGGCAGACATGTTCAAATTCTAACTTTCAGAGCACAGAAAATTCCGATCGTGATCAGGAGATATTTGCCAGACGGGAGCTACGAGGATTGGGCAGTGGATGATCTTATTGTCACTGATTGGTAGCACAATATTGCTGCGTTGGATGGTTGTTTGCTTCCTTTGTTATTTTTGACGTCACCCAATTCCTTTGTGTACAGTTTCTTTTTGTTCATTTAGTCGCTCCGCAATGAAAGTCTGTTCGATTGATGTTTTGAATGTTGCTTGCATTTTGTTTTGATTTTGAGTGTGTTCGTAATCTTTATTCGTGAATAAAAGTATGTCGCATTATTGCTGGGAAGGATTGATGATTAATGGGAAACTTCTCAGTGTGTTCTGTTCCCCGTTTACTGGAATATCGAGAAGTGGTAATTTTATTCTGAATCTACTCTGCGACTCTACGACATAAACTGTCTTTTTTTAACGATGTACACAGCGCATCAGTTAACGAACGAAGAAATTTCTCGTTACAGTCGTCAGCTGTTGATTGAGGAGTTGGGCGTTGAAGGTGAGGTGCCGGAATGGCTGTTATTCTGCTTGAGACCTTATTACTCATCCTCTTATGTTTGGTGCTGGTGCGGACTCTTCAATACCTAAAGTTCGCTGTTTGCGGCTTCGCCAGGTAAACGCATACCACGGTGTCCCCTGGCTCGTCAGTGCGACGGACACCACGCAGAACTGCAGAAGGTGTTCTACCACACAGTCTGGGTAAAACATCAGCAAACCTAGAAAGCAGCATCTCACAAAATCAGCCATCCCAGGCAATAACGCCGCAAGTAGTTTTATCAGAGCTACTTCTCGCTGCCCCACTTCTGAATCGCTCTAAAGCAGCATTCAATCCGCAGGCCAATCTCGTCTGCTCAACAGCTCAGCACTGATCGTCGGTGCTGGTGGCCTCGGTTGCCCGGTGGCACAGTATCTTGCAGCGGCCGGTGTTGGCAGGCTTGGCATCGTCGATTATGACGTCATTGAGCTCGACAACCTTCATCGGCAAGTGCTCCATCGCGAGTCGCAACTCGGCACGTCCAAGGCGCATTCGATTGCGAATTTTGTTAAACAGTACGTTGATTGATCGAAACACTGATTTTTTTGCATGGATACCTGAACCGAATAAGTTTATGTCAATTTGTATAAAGAGTATTCATGCAATGAATTGCCTGTAGTTGTTACAGCACGATATCGGCACTATGTTTTAGATTGGCGCCGCTGGGAAGGGTTTTCTAAACGAGAGTTTGAGTTTTCGAGGTACATCACCGATCAGGCCACTCATTGGCATTTGATGTTGGCCAGAAGCCGCCAGCCAAATCTCACAACTTGTTTGATTAGAATTATTATTGGTCGTAAAATTAAATTTCACTTTTTTATTGTTTGTTTTCTTTTCGTTTGCAGCCTGAATTCGTCCGTGCACTGCGAGACGTACGTGGCGGCGTTGTCTTCCACGAACGCGCTCTCCATCGTGCAGGCGTATGACGTCGTCGTGGACTGCAGCGACAACGTGCCCACCCGGTATCTCGTCAACGACGCCGCCGTCTTGTGTGCCAAGCCGTTGGTCAGTGGCAGCGCACTTCGCTGGGAGGGGCAGTGCACCGTGTACAACTATGCACAGGTATGAGCTTTTAGTTTGATCCCGTGACTCAATGCGCGCATATCTATAGAAAGGTAAACACAGTTGCATGCATGACGCGGAAATTTAAAATTGGTTAAGCGATTTTGAATAAGGCCGAGTCACTTGAGCGACTTTGAATTACCGCATAAAGATTGAAACTAGTTTCCTTTCTACGTCTTCACACGCATTCAGACGCTGAATCTAAAAAAATTGATAATACTCACTGCACCTCTGCAGCCCGTTCAAGAGCGGTGTTAACGTTGTTTGTCATGCTTGGTCATATTCAGCTGCGGAACGGGCCTATTCATATTTTATTTGCTAATTGGCCGTTCATTTGTGTCACTGAAGCAGCGTTTCGTTCAGAGCGGTCCGTGCTACCGGTGTGTGTTCGCGCAGCCTCCGCCGCGTGCGGCCGTGACCAACTGCTCCGAGAGTGGTGTGCTCGGGCCTGTCGTCGGCGTCATCGGCTCCATTCAGGCGCTTGAAACGCTCAAACTGTTGGCTGCATTACAGCGTTAGTGCTGTAGTTTCTTAAGGCGCATTCATGTTGCAGTGTTTAGTGACCGCGCAGGTATGTTTTAACACAGCTGTGTGCTCACTAAGTACTGCAACATGAATGCGCCGTAGGTTTCCTTTGCTCTTTTCTATCGATTCTGTGTAACGTGGCGCCACCAGCTGTTTGCGTTGATATTTCAAAAGTTAAATTAACTTCCATGATTCTGAACCGTTTTATTCGGCTATCCATCCGCAACAAGAGAGAGAAAAATATAGTGTTGGTACAAGTGATCTGTCTGAGAACAGGGTTTACTTTTTGCTCTTTTTAGCGTCCTACAGCGGTCGGCTGTTTGTTTTCGACGGACTTTCGGGCGTTACAAGAACAGTGAAATTGCGTGCGCGTAATGCTGACTGCGAGATTTGTGGGCAGACGCCACGCATAAAGCAGCTCTGTGATTATGAGGCGTTTTGCGGAACAACCGCCTGTGATAAAGTGCGTTCTTTACTTTTTTGATTTGTTCTGGTGTGATCTGAGGTGGAGGGATAGGATCAGGGGAAAAAAATTCGAATTTTTTTTAATTTAAATTTACAAGGTAGGTTTGTTCGAAGCGTTTCGTCGAGCTTAGTTCAGCTAGACCATTTTCAGAACGACCCGGCAAACTATAAGAGCGAAAATCGTGTTTTATTGAAGCACAGCAGTCACATCACAGCACACAGCAATGAAGTTTCAGTTGTGTGGCCGTGAAGCTATGGGGTATCTGAAAAACGGTCGTGTGGTGTGGTATTGAGTTGTCACCTGTTGATTTTCCTCTCAGGTTGCATGTGTAAATAAATTGGCGCCATCAGATCGAATGACAGTCACCGCGTACAAACAGCTGATCGACTCCGAGCCCTCTGAGTCGCACGTGCTGTTGGATGTGCGACCGCCGCATGAATTCAACATTGCGGCGCTACCGAACTCGAAAAGTTGGTTCACTGTATTTTTTGAAATGTACCTTTCATTCAATGTTTGTTTTGAAATTTTACTTTTGTAGTTCGCGTCTTACTTTTTTTCTGTCAGATTTATGCATGGCATCAATACGAAAACTGGACAGCGACGACTTATTAAAGTCACTCGAATTAACCGATTCGAATGAGAGAGGTTTGTTGTGTCACCCCTTTTGTGGAAAACCTCAGTTTTTTTATCTTTCCGAAATTATCATCAATGTTTGTTTTCAGTCGTGGTTGTCTGCCACCGCGGCAACGACTCACAGGATGCGACGTTGCTGCTTCGCGAAAAACTACCAAACGTTGATGTTGTTGATCTGATTGGCGGCTTGCAGGCTTATGCGGACACAATTGACCCTTCCTTCCCAGTGTATTGATTGTCTGTTGCGTTTGACTGATGCCTGTGCGCTAATGTGCAATAAAATTTGAACATCTACAACAGCTGGGCGTTTTTTAGTTATTATTCGCGTTTAACCGATCGCGCATTCAACATACTTGATGATCACTTTGAAATTTCCCGTTTTTTCTGCAACTGTCCACCATTGTGTGCCTGTGCCAGTTTCTGCACGTCATGGACACGCTGCATGACGAGCTGCTACTGGAGGTGTTCAAACGAATCGACGCCACCCAACTGGGCAACGTGCGTCGTGTTTGCAAACGATGGCACCACATCGCCAACTGGCAACAGTTGTGGCGCTTTTACACGAACCGTGGTGCGTTCATGAAGTGTCTGTTCACGTTGCACAGCAGTGCACCAGCGTCCGCGCGCTCGTTGGCATTTTGGAGATGGTAAACAAAAGGGGCATTCATGAAGCATTATTCAGTGACCGCGTAGCTATATTTAACACAGTTACGCGTAACTAAATACTGCTTCATAAATGCCGCTAAACGCTTCTGTGCAACCTGGCTTGTGGCAACTCTGTGCAACATCTGCCTCCGGGCGTCATTGAACTAGCACAACTGTTTTGAGTTGCACGCTTATCCTTGACCGCCGTTGTGCGTTTGTTTCAGATTTCGGCGTCGACGATGATTTGCTGTGGGACGCGTGGACGTACCGAGAGTTCTATCAGAAAAGTGCGTTTGTGTCACGATGCTACAATCACTCGAAACCAAAGTAACGCCAATCACCATTTCAGTTCTTTATCCATTCCGTCATTTGCCAGGTTGGTGGCGTCGTAACGTGCAGTACTATGGTGGCTTGTTGCGTATCAAAGTGAGCTCACCCCACTTTTCTGCCAACAAAAATAAATGTAAAAATTCTAGCAACATTTTTTTGATTTTCGTTTGTCCCGCATGCCAGCAGCCTGTCATTTCAATTGCTTTTTGTTGCACCATCCAGCTAGAACGCGACGGCCTCACCTGCTACGAGTGTCTGCCTCCGTTGGATCTGTGCTACTTGAAATACCCTGCCGTGCGCCAGCTCATCAACGGGCCGGTGCCGAATCGACTGCGATTGATCGGCAGAGACACACCGCCAGACGAGAGCTGTCCCAAAGGCAGACATGAGATGCGCTTTCGCAAGTTGTTCTCGCTCACCGCCGTGGGCCGCAAGACACGCGTCGTCTGCTTTCAGAGCGACCTCGGCTTGGAGGTCGGGCAACGGCACGCCACTGTTCGGTTTATGCACTTTCATAAAGTTGCTTTTTTAATTTGTACCATAAAGCCGCTTTTTCAATTTGTAGCTCTGAAATTTTGTGATTTCCGAGTACACTTGTTTTTGCAGGACGGCATTTGCCATCGCACGTGTCAGCGCTGTGCGCAAAGCGAAGAGCACGATTGTTCGCTGTCGTGCGGCACCGCTGTTCAAGTGGTGACCACGGGGGGGGGGGTTCAGCCAATCAACTTTATCCCGCGTTTTTATAACGGCGCTTCTTTCATAAATGTTTTTGTTTTGTTTTCCTTTTCAGTCCCCAGCCGGTTTCGAGTTTCTGTGTCAGGAAACAGAGGCGCACAACACGCTGCATTTCAATGTTTGTTATAAATTTTTTGGAAATTGCTGGAAGCTAAAGGGGCGTCATGAAGCAGTATTTAGTGACCGCGTAGTAATGTTTTAACACAGCTACGCGTCACTAAATACTGCTTCATAAATGCCGCTTTAGTTATTTTATAGCCGGGGATTCAAATGAAGTCATGCTTCTTCAGTACTGGCTGGAGATCGAGCATGGCATCCGCGCTGAGTCACCATCCGCTCTAGAGGCAACAATCATTCAACTCTGGGAGAATGAGATGTACCAATATCGTGGCATGAAATTCCGTCAACTTCGTGTCGCTGCGTCACGTTTCACCACGCGACCGTTTGTACCGAGCTCTGTGATGCCCTCTCATATTGAGGTTGGTGTTGGTTTGATCGTAATGAAGAATGCCGTATTTTTAAGAACCAACCATTGTTGCTGTGGGTGTGGTCCTGCAGAAAACGAACGATAATCTTTTTTTTTGATGAGCAAAACTTATTTTGACCACGTTTTATTAATACCCGCAGTTAAACTAATAAAAACACAGTTCACCCATCAAACGGTGCTAACTGACTAAGCTAACCATTTTATGACACGTTCAAATTTGCGAGCGCTTTGTGAAATGTACGACTTACGGAACGAAATGAGTGAAAAAAACTTGAAAAATGTGCTACTTTTTAGTATTTCGGTGCACGCCGCCCGACGGCTGAGATGCTGCCCAGGCCAGGCGTCTACTTCGGCACGTATGCAGCGCACGGCTGGGAGCTGGTGAATCTCAGCTATGAGATTGACAGGCAAACACTCGAGAATGTGCTCGTCGGTGAGAAGTTGACGGTTGGTCGAAGGAACACTGCTGCTGTCATGCTAGTCATCTTGCTTGTTGCTGCTAGCATTCTGTCTGCATACCGATTCACTGTCATTGTGCTACTCGGGATGGTGTACCGTGAAGCGTACAGGGCCATAAACAGCTTGCTGCCGCGCGCTGCGGTTTTCACGATCAGTACTGTTCCGTGCGGCAACACATTTGTGACAAGTTGCCCACAACACAACACCAGGACATCAGTTCGCCGTGTAATAACAACAAACGAAGTACAATACTAAATACGAAAAAAGGTCCCACTCCCACCTGTCCTCATCTCAGAATTACTTAAAACCTGTGAATGAATCGGTCGACATGGCACTGAACAACCCCAGCAACCAGTCACTCGTGTTACGTGTGTCGTGTTTGCTGTACAGGGTGACGCGAACGTGCCAGCTGGCGAGCACACGCTGCGCATTTACTGCCATCGTCCCGTGTACCTGCCTGACGAGGCCGTCGACGACTGGCAGCAAATCGATCAGCTGCTCACTGCTGCTGCTAATGCTCAGTGGGTGCATTGAAATTGTGAATGTTGAACTACTTAAATGTTGAAATACGGAATGCAGAAACGTTGAAATACTTGAAATACAAACGTGTCTTTGTTTTATTGTATTTCGTTTGTGTCAGATATGCGATTGCGGACTGGTCTGCGTTTCACAGTCAACGGTTTGCATGGCCATCGGACACGTATCTACGTTTGACCACTGCGCATCCGCCGCGGTGTCGGTTGGTATTCGATTTCTTGAACAGTGTTACAAGGCAAACTCTTGCTTTCTCAGCATGATCGTAAAGGCGCATTCATGTTGAAGTATTTAGTGACTAAATACTGCAACATGAATGCGCCTTTAGTTTTGCATTTGCAGTAACAAGCATAAATGGATGTTTCAGGTCTCGTTTCTATTGCGAGGGCCAGGTGGCCGGTGACGAGCACACGGGCGCCCAGTTCATCCGTTGTGTGTTTGCGCAGTTGACCGACGACTCGTTTGCGGTGCTCTGGCTGCCCCTGCACAATGTCGCGTTCTTCTATCGCTCGGACGTGCAACCGACTTAGGGCAATCGGATGCGTTTGGACGGCTGTTTTAGGGATGTCTCTTTTTGGGCTCGTTCGGTTCTCTGTGATCAACGGATTCGTGTTTATAACGTGTGATTTGAGGAGAAATTTTGTTCTATTTACTGGATTTCTTTCATTCATTCCTGTTTATGGGGGCCTTGAGAATGAAACAGACGTTTTCGGCACGAGTGTTTCTAATGGTACGCAGTGGTGGTGTTGTCCGCATAGAATATTTTGCAGCTCGTTTCTGCTGAGAAACATTTTTTTTAGCTTTTGTTCCAAACTGGAGTATCTTGGTTGAAAAAGCGGCCAGACAAACTTGAAAATAGCAGATGGCTGGAGATCGTTTGTCAGCCGGCATCCTGGCGCAGGCGCACTGCATCAAGTGCCCCTCAGAGGCGACCGTCTGCGGCATTGACCCACTGCGTGCTCGTTATTGTCGACAGTGTTTCATGCAAATGGTCAAGTTAGTCAACGCTGCGCTTGTGTCGTTCTCAGCAGAAGCGTCCCAGTGTCGTTGCACTGTTCGATGGACGAGTTTTTTTGATTTTGCGCTTTTTTGAAATTGACACTTTTCGAGTGCTAGTGGCAGCAGGTTTCCCCACCCTCGGTCACAGTTCATTGTTGTTTTTCGCGTGGTTTTACTACTGAACAGAACCATGCAGGCACAAATTTCGCAAATCGTTTGGCAAGCAGCGTGTCTTCCGCGAGTACGGTGCGGAGCCGGTGCTCGTTGACTTCGATGGCACTCATCACTCCGTTGCTTTGCTTCATCTGATCAGGGTAGACGGGTTTTTCGAGATTTCCATCATTTCTCATTTCTTTTTTCGTTTCACAGACATCGGTCGAATATTCAGTTGGAATTATTGGTCATAATTATGGATGGTTAGTGTTTTCTTGACGGTTGGTATATCCTCCCATTGTTCGTTTATGTTCCAAATCCCTTTGCGAACCGTTTCTCAGGACGGCCAAAACGAAGCACCCGCGAAACGCCTCGTTTGGAAGCCCGTGGTCTTGTGTATCATCACCAAACTTGACTCGGACCAAATCGCGCACACAAGCAACAGACTGTGCGAAGTGATTTGCGAGTTTCAAGCGACCATGACGCTGCACGTCTGTCATTTGGCGCAGATCTTTGACAGCCAAACTGAGCGTTGCTTCGTGAATGGGCTGGACGTGACGCATGTGCCTCGTTTGCGCGCTCTGTTGGAGGCCGTCAAGGATAAATCAGCAGCTGAAGAACTCTTGAATCGTTTGCGCACCAAATTTCTGTATCGAATTGCCGAATCATCTCAGGTTGCCCGTTTTTTTCAGCATTTCTATGTTTGCGTCTCCTTGTTTGTTTCATTGCCCTTTTTACAGATGAAACGAATTTTGGTGTCGGCCGGTGCGGATGTGTTGGCGAAACGCGCGTTTGATGTGATGTGCTTTGGACGTGGCGCACAGCTGCACCAGGAAACTGCCGTGGTCAGTGGTTGGTTGTGCTCTGTTGCGTTTTTTTTATTTATTTGTTCGCGCGCCGGTTCCGGAAACCCTAAGGTGTACCAAACTCCGGCGGAAACGGGCAATACTGCCCCGAGCGAGCCCAATAAATTCTCGGCTCTGGAGAGAGTAGACCATTAGATATTATTGGTCACATTGGTTTTTCCATTATGTGTCTTGTCCGCAGCGGAGTCCGAACTTTCCACCTACAGAACGGTAGACGAAAGCCCTACCCTGCGCTACAGACGCGTTTCTTTGTTTATGGATCCATTGCATTCGTCGAATTATTTTGCGATAAGCAGTTGACTCCGATAAAGCTGCATGAACCGCATGTGACACGGTGACTCATGTGAAATTTCATATCATTTTCTCAGTCTCAGTTTCGTGCATTTCCAGAACGTTGCATGTCTCTCAGGTGGACGATCGTGCGGGCGCTGGCACGCTGCTGGTGCGTCCACTGCACGACGTTGCCGTCCGTGAGGCTGCGCTGTACAACCGATTTGCAAGCATGCTGCACTTGGTGGTGTTGCCGAGTGTGCAGCCGACAGACGCTGGCGCACACACCGAAACACTGCACACGGTGACCAACGACTTCGTGAACCGACTGCAGGCCACACATGCAGCCACGATTCCAACGCTGCTGCGAACGGTCGAAAAGGTGCACGCCTCGGAGACGGCCGCTGAGAAGTGCAAGCTCTGCTATTCGCATGTGTTGCCGGGTGCGGCGACTGATGATGAGCAGGGACGCACGCTCTGTGCTGCTTGTCACCGGCTGTTGACCGTGGATGTGCCCGATCAAACGTTACTGCCGTGCTGTTTGCGTGCGCAATCGCTGTGATGCTTGTTGGCTGGCTTGGCCATGTGCATGATTTCACATTGTTGTTACTTGTTATTCATGTTCACGTTTGTAATTTGAGAAAAAAATCGATTATTCATTGGACAGCTCACTTGGTGCTTGGCTTGCTTTATGGTCGCATAAGCCAGTTCGAGAAAATACCTTGTTGTTGATAACGCTGTTGTGTCGTTTGTACGAAAGCAGCAATTTTGAAGCAACCAGCCGGAGAAAATGGGCAACGAAATCTGTGAAAACGTGCCGGACTCTGTGCTGCTGCGTGTGTTTGGCTTCTTGGACTTTCGTTCGTTGCTGAGGGCCGGTGGTTCGTGCAAACAGTGGTACAGGGTGGCTAATGATAGAACGCTGTGGCGCAGGTCGGTGGAAAGGTTTTTGCATATGGTCGGTTTGCGTAACAATGCATTTGGATTTGTGATCATCTTGGAAATCCGATTTAGGTTGTTCATCAAAGACTTCGGCCTTGCCGATGACGTCTCACTAACGAAACTGGTAATGAACGCAACCGAGAAAACCGATGAGTTGACGGTCGCTGAATATAAAGCTGGTTAGTTTGGTGAAATTGGACAAATTCCATCACGATCCAAACTAACCCGTCATTAAGAAGCTTGTTGAATTTGCCGTCGCAGAACTGATCGCGAGTCTCACGTGGTATGACGAGTACAAACGACTGCACTGGCTGAGTCCGCTCATCGAAAACTGTTGCATTCGACAGCACGCAGACGAGGTTCCGTGAGCATGAATGTCACTTTGGCACTTTGTTTCCGATGTTATGATCATTTTTTTACGGATTGTGTCATGGTTTAGGTGCTGCACGTCAGTTTCGCATCAAACGGACGCTACTTTGTGACGTGCTCAAAAGACGCGCATGTGAAAGTACGGCGAGCAATGATTTTGATGCGTTTTGGGTTTCAGTTTTGTGTTTTTTTTGTTTCTGGTTCCGCGTCTCGTCGCATTTGCATACTGTACATGGAAAGACCGGTAGTTTCTTGCTTGATGCGGCAATTCAAATAAGTCTCAAGTGACTCTGTCGTTATCTCAGGTACTCGGTTCACTTGGACCAATTTGAATTGCCGAGTTCTGCATGAAGCTGGTTTGCTATCTATGCAGAGTCGCACAGCTAGAAAAGGCATAATGATTTTGTTGCAAATGTAGCCGGGTTTGGTCAAAACTGGCACGGTTCAAGTGCACTGTGGTTGTCTTTTTCTTGTCAATTGCTAAGCCCAATACTCAAGCTTTCACGACTCAAGTGCTTCAAGTGCACATCACTGATGAGGCCAGCCCCCTTCTACACATGAGGTTGGCCAGACAACCAGACAACTTGGGTGATGTGCGTTGCAGCTGTTCCGCGCGGACACAGCAACATGCGAGCTGGCGATGCAGGTGGACATGCGCGAGAAGCTGCGATGGCGCTACACTCAATTCTCGCAGTTCAACGCCACTTGCGAGCTGCTGCTCGTTTCGGGCGTGCACAATCCGCGCACCAGCACCGCCGGCGAGATTGCGATCTACTATGTCGATGGTGAGGGCGGCGTTGTTGTGCTTGGGATTTTAGGCGATGTTTTTAGCCAGGGCTGACCCAGAGGCGCGTACAGAACGCCGTTCAGTAGGGCGCACATCGAGTTTTCTCTGTCATTAATTGCCTATACACCCCTCGGCGGGGCTCGATCCCCCGAGCGCACAGACAATAGTCTAACGCACTACCACCAGGCCACGAGCGGTGCTTAGGTCGAGACGCCGCTTGTTTGTTGGTTTTTGATTTGGTTTACATTCATGTTTGAAACGCACGGAATGCACCGTTGCACTGTGACTGCGCAGAAAGCGAGCAGCGTCTGTCGTTCCGGTGTCGTGTGTACAACCGTCCGTACGACGTGTTCGGCTGCTGGTTCGATGGCGCGCACGTGCTCTCCGGCGAGCATTTCGTGCTGAATGCGGGCGCCGTCGTAAGTGAAACATGCTCCACTGAACTGTGCCTGTTTCTGGCGAGCCTACGCGAAAACTGTAGGCTGCATCGAGTTCGGCATGCCCGCAGTCAGGGAGCACAGCTCAGAAGCACTCACATCAATCAGTTCATTGCCTGTGCTTTGCAGTGTCTGGTAAAAATGAATTGAAGTTGACTGTGTGTTTCGCTGTTGCTCAGTTTCCGTTCGGCTCCAGCGTCTCCCACCTGTGGCTCTGCAAGGCATCGCAGGACACGCACTCGGAGCGCACGGCTGTCATTGCGCCCATGTACAAGTGCGTTCGTAGTTCTTGTTTGTTTTGTTGTGTTTTGTTGACCCGAGCGAATCTGAATGTTGATCTGCAGATTTTTCAATCGAAACGGCGCTAACTTGCGCATGATACTGTGCAGCGACTTCGTGACACAGCACGTACGGGATTCGCTGCTTCTGGTCGATCTGGTGATGTCGCAACGCAAGGTGCATTGCAGAGTTGCAGTGCGCTGATTGGCTCTTGTTATAATGCAGCAACAAATAAACTGTGCTATTGAGCTCACAAGTGAAACCTGAATGTGAAAGCCGTTTACTTTACGCAGGCGATTCTCGACCCGAACAACCAGCTGAACGACGCGGTGTCCTTGCAAGCACTGAAGTCAATGAACACATCCGAGTGGCATGCCGTTCTGTACGGCGACGACGTGCAACGCATGGCACAGGCGCCCGACTACCCGAGTGGCAGCGGCGTCAGCAAATGTGCAAACTGCAAACTCAGACATCAGAACGTACTCAACGGTGAGATGAACGTCTGCTTATTCTTGTCAGAGTCTGTGCTTTGCTGATTGCTGTTTGATTTCAACTGGTCAATTCTGCCAACCAACGTGGTGTACTCATTTGGCGGGAGTTACCGAACTTTGAATGAACTGATGAATAGTGCCTGCTGCCCGATTTCAGAGGCAACGGCCTCAAGCTCCACTGCTTCCACATCAACAGCGCCCGTTGGCTGTGGTTGCATCTGTCACGGTTCAATCAGTGACCGACTGTTGATCTACACCAGTGGCGATCGCACCTATACACCGCACAAGGTCAACTTTTATAGAGTTTTTGCGTGTCACAGGTTGAGCTTAGAATTGTGCATTTATTGTTTATTTATTTCTGTGTCAGGTTTCCTTCAAACTAGTCAATGGCGAGCAAGTGCTGAGTCGTATCAACGCCGACGTGTTGTCGGATGAACGCCGCGCGCTGGTCATGGAACGCTTTGAGTGCGTCACACTGTGAACGCATGTCACCTAAAGCAGCATTCATGAAGCAGTATTTAGTGACCGTGTAGCTATATTTTGCCACAGCTATGCGTCACTGAATACTGCTTCATGAATGCTGTTTTACCAGTGTCAATACACTCCGCCTGATCAAGTCGTTTGCACATTTCAGAGCATTACGCCAGCTCGAGTTGCAGAAACAACACGAGGCGACTGAGAGCAACAATGCAGCGGCGGCATTTGAGGCGGTTTGTTGCCTGTTGAATGTTGACATTCGATTAAAATAGAGTTCGATTGAAATTTGAAAATAGATATGCAGTGTTTTTAAACATGTTGTTTTATTTATTTTTTTGGTTCTGCGACTTAATCGTTTGTAGACGTAGAAATGAAATTGGTTTCATGCTTGATGCAACAATAGTGGTGGGTGACCCACTCGAATGTCAGAAACTCAAGTCACTTACGACCGATTTTTATTTCCCGCGTCACTCATGAAACGTCGTCCCCATCTGTGCGCGCATTGAGTCGCAGAACCAAAAGAAAAAAGTTGAAAACTGACGCAAAGCAGTGCAGCCACGGCCATGGCGTTTATTCAAACTTGTGCTGTACAGCAGCCACCAGCGCACGGTGCCTTGGAGCAACCGATGGACATGGATGATGAGGAGGATGAGGAGCAGCACGTGCTCAATGAGGCCGGCCTGCACGAGTTGCCTGGTGACTTCGAGCAATTGATGGACTCGTTTGACCAGCCTGACCACTCGATCGACATGCATGGCCACATCGTTGGCATGGCGCTTAGTCATTGTAAACGGTGTGCTCGGGTTACGCTTGTTTTTTTTGAATTTTCAGCGCAACAAACAAAATATAAAACTTCTGTAACGTGGCAAATGTCATGCAGATTGTCGAGCGATATTGAATGAGCACACAGCAATTGCTAACGAATGCGCGTTCATTTTTTAATGTTTCAGTTATTTGTTTGTGAACGTGCGTCCGTGGCCACCCGACGCTGAGATCGTGAACCCCTGGAATCCGCCCGCCATTTCCACTCAGGTTTGATTGATTTGAGAAATAAAGCAAAAAATTGTCAGGAAATAATACTGCTGCGTTGTCACGGGGTGCCTGTTTCCCATGAACAACAGTGATCTTGTGTTTCTTTGCAGATCGAAGTGCGCGTGATTGACTTAGCGACGCTGACACTGCACGAGACGCAAGTGTTCCGTGGCCACCGCGGCTTCACCATGAATGATCAGTGTTTTTTCATCTTCCTCGATGCGAATGATACGCATGTCGCCAGGTGTGTTCATCCATGATGATCAACAAGTGATGATTCCGATTGACGTGCTGTGTGTGGCAATTGGCGTACTGTAAATGCCAAATGGCGCTCTCTGCATGTCAACTGGCGTACTGTACTGTAGATGTCAATTGGCGTGCTGTACATGCTAATTGGCTTGTTGTAGTTTTCAATTGGCGTTTTCTTTACGTCAATCAGCGTACTGTAATTTCAGTTGGTGTACTGCTCTTGTCAGTTGGCTACTGCTCTTGTCAGTTGGCTACTGCTCTTGTCAGTTGGCTACTGCTCTTGTCAATTGGCGTGCAGCAAATGTACATTTTGACACACTGTGATGTCAGTCTACATGCGTGCTGGTTTCAGTGGCAGCGAGTGCGGTCGTGCGTGCGTCTGGTCACGTGACTACGGCTGTGCCGTTGGCACTCTCGAGCACAACTCGGTCGTCAACTCAGTGGCGTTCAACCCGTCTGACGCGCAGATGCTGGTCACCGTCTCCGACGACCGTTGCATAAAAGTGTGGCGATCACGGAGACGCACGACACAGCTGAGAGCACAGCTGGCTTGCGGGGCGCCTTCGCCGTCGCAGGAGAAGCCGGCGTCGCCTGTGTATTTGATCAAAAAGGGCGTTGACAAATGATGTGCAACTTGTGGACAGACATTGCTTGTCGCTTTGTTTCGTTTTCAAGGAACGACAAGTGGTACAGTATGTGATGTGATGCGTTTGCTCATGTGCTCTGTTCGTTTCGGTGACTGCTGCTGCAAACCCTTTGTTTTCACAACCTCTTTTTGACCTTCAAACCTCACCAATAATTTTTGCGTGTTGCACTATTGATAATGGGTGTTGGTTGAATGAAGTGATGAAAGTGACGATCAGTTGCTTTGTTGGTTGGGCATGTGAAACCAATTCCTTTGCACATCGGATTCCATATTTTTGCTGTTTTCTGTTATTTTCCACGAACAAGATCGGTTCTGAAGGATTTCAAGCAGCCTTAATGGAGCCCTCTGCAAGTGGCATCACGTTGATCGAAGGTTGGTCAACGATTGCTATGTTGTTGGTGACATGAAATCTGTGCTTCAGTTTTTCACGTCACTTGTTTTTACGCAGATTCAACAGAGTGCAGTGGCTATCCAGTAGCTGTGTGTTTTGCTCGGAAGCTGCAGCGAACGCAGTCCATCGTATTCTGTCGGTGTGAACAACGCCACTTGCCTTCGGCTGATTTATTGTGAGCTGCGCTGCGAATTTTAGTTTGGCTGAGATGAGACGCACAATTGGCAGATTGTTCGGGTGTACTTTTTGAATCTTTTAATCACTGCACATTTCAACCAATTTCCAGAGACTGTCAAACGCTGGACTGGCGAGTGGCCTGCTTGCAACTGAGTCTGCAGCAGCTGCTTCAGCAACTTGTCGATTACATGAACGGCCAGCCATTTGGCGACCACTCTGTGTGTGTCTTGATTGATTCCGTGGCGTCACTTTTGTCAGAGGCGGTCGGTTTCAAGCAAATCGACGATTTGGTACAGTGGCTGCAACGAGTGCTTGGTTTACGACAAGGCAAGGGATAGATTCTCTGGCGAAGAAAATGTAGCAAATGCATGGTTTTTTTTGTTTGACAACACTTGTATGCACCCCCTCTTTGAATCACAACCAACAAATCAGTCTTGTTTTAGTGGCATCTGTGATCGTCGTCGCCCATGCGGATCTGCTTGTTGACTGTGCATCGCGTGCCAGTGCGTTGCGTCGTCTGCGTTACCCTGCCAGTGTGCGTGTGCGCCTGAGCACTTTTGAGACGGCTCCGAAACTGCGACAACCGATCGCTGAATACTGCAGCGTGAGACCGACGGGCAAAATCGATACAAAGGTCGCTTGAAACAATTTTAATGTGTTGCGCATTCAGTGATTGTCCAATGAGCAGTGAATGGTGTAACATCAAGCGTTGCGATTCTGAAATTCAAAATCTAGACTTCAAGTAGCGAGAGAGTGGCGATTTACTGGACTGGAGAACAACCAAGATTACAGGGAAAAGATCACGTTATATAGCAGAGTAACACTCAATTACAGCTAATTACAAATAATAATTACGATAATCACCCATCATTAACTTCTCCCCCATCAACGAAAAGAGAGACAGGGAGAAGCCAAATCACAAAATCTCCCTATTTTCAATCACAAATCATTTAGCCGTCCATTCACCACGTCCTATGACCACCACATCTCCATCCTCGGCACACGCTCGGCCGGAAACGCTCCACACATCGGCACTGCGGCCATCATCTCATCACGACTCGATGCTCGGCGCTCGTTCGGCAGCCAGAAGCACGTGAAACTCGGCACCTTGGCCTCGTCGCAGTCCTCGCGACGCGTCATCGCCCATTGGCTGACGTTCATCTCTCGGCACATCCTTGGCCGGATACTTGACTGCTGGTCGCTGCGCTGATAATACGCCAAACTCCGCTGCGTGAACGGTTGTCTCCTTCTCGTCCATCGAACGTCCCAAGTGCTGCGAGCCATTTCCTCCGCGGTTGCTCGTCTTACCACACGCGCTGCCATCTCGCGGGCCAGCGACAAAGCCATAACAGGTCATATGGGACAAAGTCGCGCCTTCCACGGCATAAAGCGACAAAACAAGTCGTGCCCAAACAGGGTAAACACGACAATAAATAGCAGCAGACGACCACAGAAGGCCGGTCATGATGACCGCCTACGTGCCACGCTCAACGGCGGGCTCACCACTTCAAGTAGCGAGAGAGTGGCGATTTACTGGACTGGAGAACAACCAAGATTACAGGGAAAAGATCACGTTATATAGCAGAGTAACACTCAATTACAGCTAATTACACATAATAATTACGATAATCACCCATCATTAACTCTAGCACAATGATTCGAGTATCAATGCTACTGAGTATCAAGGCTGCCTCGTTTTGACAGTATCAATCAAAACACAGCCAGTGAGCACATTTCGCGCAATTTCAGTGGTTTTCGTTCGACGTGTCCCCTGCCACATTGACGCTCACATCGGTTCGCCCATTCGACCGTCTAGCAGCTGGTCTCTCCCGTCTGTCAGTGTCCACCGATGCCACCGTCGCCAGCAGCAGTGTCCAACAGCAACAACACCAGCCACCGGACGCTGCGTTCGCCGGCGCAGTTCCATTTCAGATGGCAGTGACGAAGTCGAGCGAGCGACGTGCGAAAGCAGCCACCGCACTGCCGCATGTCGCTGCACAGCAGCACCAAACCGACGCTCTGCCGTCGATCGCTGATGGTGAACGCAGAAAGCTGCGCGTCGGCGGCCAGGTGATCTACGAGCCAGACGCTGCCGATGATGTGGACGAGGAAGACCCGGATGATGACCTGAATGTGTGATGCGTTGTCGTGGCTGTGTTGTGGTGCTGTGCTCTGCTCTGCTGCGTACCAGTTTTCAACCAGTCTTGTCGCTATACGGCTGCTATGCAGTGCATGATCACTATTTTATTCATTTCTCCTCAAAAACTGGTGATAACCCTGATCGAAACAAACCATAAAACGAACCGAAACAAACGAGCGCTGACGCGTTTTGTTATTGTGTCAGTGCAGACAGCAGCAAGCAGCGCTGATTTCATGATGAATGACCGTAAATCTCGGATTATGCTGCTGTGGCGGACACACACAACAGCGCCTGTGTTTTCAGCGTTTCCTTCAGCGCGGCTTCAACAACACCACTGAAACTCATTAGTTTTGTGGTTGCGCTGCCAGCTCTCTCCAGCGTCTCAGCCATGCGCGAATGAGCGGCTTTTGTGCGCGTTTGATCACCCGTCATGCGTCATGCTACGCGCGTCACTCAAGTTTTATCGTGTGCCAGCTCCGGAAACAAAAGCCAGCACCGCACCTCGTTTAGCTGGCAAGACAATAAACACGCGTTTACTATCGTTTTCACCAAGGTTTATGATCTTCTTGGCTTTGCTGGAGGTCTTGCGCTCCTGGTAACGACATGTGAACAATGCAATTACAAAAAACATAATTGGCTCAAGCGCGACTAATCAAATCGCGCTGCTTGCTGTTTTTTATTACAGTGTATTACAGTGTATTATACTTCGTTTTTCTGTGACCACAGTTCCTGTGTGTCATTCGGGCCATTTGTTGCGCCGTGTTTTTTCCTATAAAAGCCGGTTTTTCTGTTTCGCAATTTTAAGACGAAACATGACACAGATGCAGCCATATGAGCTTACTACTATTATTTTACTGATGCGAATCTTATGTACTTAGCGTGCGTACAACTCCGTTGACATCGGCATATGCACAACATGCATGTGCAGGGTGATGAAAAAAGCCTCAATTTTTAAAACGCTTCGATCTCGCGACTGCATTGATGTCTCAAGCTGAAATTGTCATTTTGTTGGCATTTGTTGTGTAAAAATATTAACTGTCTGACACAACGGTACTTTTATTCAACATTTTTTTTCATTTTCACTGTTTTTGTTACGTTTTCAAGCATCGGGGATACACGTCATCATTATCATTCAAGTTTTCTTTTGGCAATATCACATTATCTTCTAACACATTGAAAGTTTAAGCAACTATCTCAATAAAACAAGACAATTATGGAGCAGATGACAGTGAAACAGAAGACGATGAGATAATGCCAGAAGAAAACTTGAATGATGATGATGCTTGAAAATGCAAAAGTGAAAATGTAAAAATTTGGATGAAACTGCCGTTGTGCTCAACAAAGTTGATGTTTTTCACTGAAGTTTTTGCTCAACAAATGAAATGGCAACCAAATGACTAGAAGTGGTGCAAATGTCAGTTTCAGACATTAATGCAGTCGCGAGATCGATGTTGTTTAAAATTGACGTTTTTTTTATCACCCTGTACGAGGACGCACATTTGCATTACCCCGTGGGTGCCGTTACACGGCGGAAGCATGCGCATCAATTCTCGTTCGACCGCTGCGCTGCGTATTCCATTTTTACACATCTGTCGGACGCAATATTTCTTCATGGTTTTTTGTTCGTTTTGCTTTTTGCAATCACACAAACATGGATTCAAAGTGTGTTAGCCTGCAGAGAGAGTGAGCACAACCACAGCGAGTGATGAGATGAACAAAACAAGGCTGCAAGCCATATTATTAGATATTCGATCGAGCCGGGGACTTATTGCATTACAGTCTTCTGTTTTTTTTTGTTTCTACCGTTGCTACTGAACGCCCGCGGTGTTCGTTCGGTTGGTTCGAAACTAATTTGCGGAGTGCTTTCGGTATTTTTGATTCGCCTGAAATGAGTGCCGCAAAATGATGGTGTTGCTTGAAGAATCGCGCACAGTTAGTTTTTGTAGATAGCACAAATCAGCTAGTTTTGGTATGAAACAGACATGTGGTTGTGGCCGACCAGTATTTGCAAACGGCACTGCATGAAACGAGCTTGTTCGTACGAGATTATAGCTGGAAGCGAAACCGTCAAATCGTTTGTCGTCTTCTGGCGGATGCAAATGTTGCGCGATCGTTTTACAGAACCCATGTGCTGGATCACTGTGCGCTGCTGGCATGCATGATTAAGAAAGGGACGCACAGACAAACACGACAATTAGTAGTAGCAAACGAATTGTTTTTCTGTTTGTTGATACAGCGGTAGTTTTTTGTCATTTGGACTCATTATTTACCATTGTCCCGTGAAACAACAGCCGTTTTTTGCAACACTGAATGAAATTGCCGAATCTGAATCATATCCTATAACAGTTCATGGAGTGCAACTGTTTTCACAACAAGGACGACTAAAGCAAGTTTTCATGCACAAGCTAGCAGCAGCTGTGAGAGCGTTTGTTTCTCGTTTGTCACGTCATTCGTCTTTACGAATTCATAATCTCGACTTTCGTCAAGCGCGAATGTAAAGCTCGTGAGATTTTCAATGTTTGCTCAGCAGCAAAGCTGCGCGTTGAACAGGACACACGAGTGCATGTACATGCATCATTTACTATGCATTGGAGCTGCACAACGTGAAAGCGACACTTCATGATTGTTGCAGAGCAACTGTGCTCGCGTGTAGCACATCCATTAGCTATTAGCTGTGTTTGGTTGCATTTTGTAGTTCTTCAACACCGCAAATTGCTCTGCTTCTATTTTTTGCCGGCCAACTCTAACTGGGCTTGCTGCTTGTTAATATATGCATATGGGCAAGAACCTCACGTTTTGCATTCTTGTCTTCAAAAGGTCTGAGACGAATTCTGTACCGGACGTTTGGTGTTTGCGCGTCCCACAATATTGCATTTATCTCTGAAAAGCGCTCCTCTCTTAACTGTTTGGGTTTCCGATTTCGCTTTTGAATAAGCTGATTTGAACGGAAACCCGAAGAATAAGCAGGTTATAGTGGGTGCTAGAATATATTAGATTTCACCAGGGCGTAGCTTTGTGAAAAAGGGCGATTGAACATTCCGCTTGTTATCGAACTGGTGACTTGAAACTCATGTGAGAAATTTGTCAGAAACTCATGTATTGTAGATTTATTCAAACGTGTCCGGACTAAAATGACGTCATTTGCTTTAAACACGCCCGTCAAGTCCAGGCACTAAAATGTCAGTTTGATGTGACTGATTCGACATTCACGATTTGTTTCCGGGAAGAAACCGGCTAAACGGAAAGTTTGGTTTGCTGTGAACGGCAAGCGCATGTTTGGCGGCACATGACGTCATTTCAGTGGGACACGTTTAAAAAAATAGGTCATAATACGTACACAAATCTTGTCACTGATTGGTCATTGCGCGGCGCACGTGATGCGGATGTGCAACCAATGAGCGTTTTGCAGAGAACAGCCAGCACAATGGCAAGCAACGTGTCCTTGACTGTGGCCAATCGGACGCTGACGACCACCGACGGCAGTGAGTTCATGATGAGCCAACTGATGAACACTCTAAACTTGAGCGCCATCCTTTTGAACGTCATCGTGATCGTGATCAGCATGCACCTGACGCACAACAGTCGTTTTTTCATCGTCAACCTCGCCATTGTTGATCTGCACTCGGCGCTCTCGCATATCGTCTTCCGATTGATCGTGTATCCGCATGTCGCGCCAAAAGCACTCCATTGGCTGGTCAGTCTGTATTATCTTTCCTTTAAGTCCTGCGACTCAATGCGGTTGTGGACGTAAAAGGAAACTAGTTTCAATCTTTATGTGGTAATTCAGAATAGCCTAAGTGACCCGTCCTTATTTAGAGGACTCGGATCCTTACGCCAATTTTGAATTCCCGCATTGTGCATGAAACTAGTTACCCATCTATGTGCGCGTTGAGACGCGGGACGAAAATAAAAGATGTTTTCAATCATTGTTTGGTTGGAAAACCGAGACGAATCACACGCCATGGCAGGTCGGCGCGCTCTACGAGGCCGTGAACAGCAGCGCAGCAGTGAGTGCCCATTTGGACGACGAAACGAAATCGATGATCGTAGGGCGCGAGTACTTCTATTCACTGGAGCACCGTAAGCTCAGTGTCAGCGAGCAGTCGCAGCTGTGCCTCTGGACGTTCTACTGGGTGATGTGCTCGTTCTGGACGTCTGTCATCGCATACCCACTGATCAGCCTCGATCGTTTCCTCGCGTTGAGCTACCCCATTTGGTACACGCACAACATGCGACCGCGACTCATTGCGTTGATTTGTCTCGCCGCGGACTGTCTGATTCCGTTGCATTTCCTCTTCACCGGTGTGCTCACGGGCGCTTTCAGGTCGGTATGGTCGCTTGCTTAAGCGGCATTCATGAAATATTATTTAATGACGCGTAGCTGTGTTAAAACATAGCTACGCTGTCACTAAATGCTGCTTCATGAATGCCAGTTTTGTTGACATAACTTACTGTTTTTGTTGGTGTGCGCGTCAATGTTTTTTGGTGTAGATTGCAGCAACTAGCAATATTGCTGCCACTTTGCGTCGGCTTCAAACCACTACATTGCATTAGCATTGTTTCAGCTTATGGGGCGACATCGTGTGTCATGTGCGCGGTGTGCGGCACAGCAGAAACGCATTCAAGTGGTTCGTGGCTGCCATCATGCTCACTCTGTGCTACCAGGTGAACAAAACGATTGCGCGATTTGGAAATTTGAATGCGTGCTAAAGTTACGTGGACCAGCGGTGGAAAGGCGGACCTAACTAACCAACACATGCCTGATCCACTACAGTATGACCGAATAAATAAGGCAGTCCTTGTATTCAATATCAAGGCGGGATCAGTCGTAGACTAGGAGTTGTCTTTTTCAAAAATGCCAGGATAGTTCCCAATGGTGTGTGCAAGTGAGAAAGAATGAACAGCAGAGCACGAGGACTCAATTCGTTTAAAAAGACACGTCAAATTTGACAGACAATTAAGTTTCTGAACGTCTTTTTTCTTCCATTCAAATTTCGCGCGCTCCTTGCACCCTCAAAAGAAGCTGCCATGTTTAATCGACCATTCCGTAATTTGATTTTCAATTGCAACGATGATTTGATCAAACTGAGCAAACACCATCCCATTCATCGTCATTTCAGTTCATCATCTTCATCGTCTCGATGTACTGGAACTACAAAATTTACTTGAAAATCGGCGAAACACAAAACATCCAGCGCAACTCGCAGTCTGACGTGCGACGCATGAAAGACACCAAGGTGATTCTTCGGTTGGCGCTTGTCCAGGTAAATGCACAGTGGCGCAGCCACCAGATTGAGAAGTGGTCTCGATTGTAACTGGATATTATTCTGGCATTACGCCGTTTTTGCCACAAAGCAGATCAGGCTTTCTGAACGCCATTTGAAACATCAGGCTTTCTGAACGCCATTTGAAACATAACAAAGATCGACTGAGCGAATGGCCTCATACCGTTTCATTGATGTCGTGGTTGTTGTCGGGACTGTTAGGCGATTTTTTCAGCCAGGGCTAACCCTGAGAAGCGTACAGAACGCCATTGAGTAGGGCGTCCATCGAGTTTTCTTTGTCATTAAGTGCCTATACACCGCTCGGCGGGGCTCGACTCGATCCCCCGAGCGCGCAGACTGTAGTCTAACGCACTACCACCAGGCCACGAGGGTGAGCTCTCATTTTCACTGTCCACCGGATTCCAGGCGTTCGTCCCACTGGTGTTCCAAGCGCCCGACTGTCTACTGCTTGTCGTGGACACGCTCGTTGCGATGCCCGATTGGCTGGCGCACGCACGTCACGTGACCATCATAATGACCGTGATGTCATCATTGGCCAACCCACTCGTCACACTGCTACTCGTCAATCGCTACAACGCCGCACTGATCTCGTGCTGTGGCCTGTGTACGCGGCTGCCCTGTCTCGCCGACAAATACCACGCCGTCACACAGCACGAGCCGTTCAGTTTTGCTGCACTCGCTCGCAACAAAACGAACCAGGCACGAAAACGATTGGCGAGCGATAAGAACTGCAACGTGGAGGAGGCGGAGATGTTTGACTTGCACCGGTGACTTGCTTATGTCTGCGGTTTTGTCATTATTTCACGAGCTTAATGCGTTTTTTTGTCTTTACACCAACGTTTATTCATGCTCACGGATCATGATGATTGGTTAGCATTGATGCCAGAACACTGTACGAGTAAAAAACACAATCCAAATTCACAAACCATAACGAAACAAGAAGCTACAAGACAGTACTTGAAGCGTCATGACAGGTTAGTGCGTTGCGGAAGCGGTCATAGGGTTCGAATTTTTTCAAACTTTTTTAATTCGTTTTTAACTTAGCGCGTCAGCGCGATTGGATGCATCTGTTGATGTCAGCCTTCAGATTTTTCCGCGGCATTTTGATTTTTTTTGATGAAAAAAAACCGGGATTTAGTTTTTCAAACCCTATGCGGTCACTGATTGCTGGTACAAAATAATATTGTTGGAACCTCTGGAACAAGCCACACACAGTCAAACACTGAAACATCACATGTCTTTGAGATTGTCGCCTTTCCAGCTATAATCAATGCGTCGCAGTGTTCGACTATATGCTCGACATGCGTGTGAAAACAAGAATTGAACTGATGATTTAAAAACTCAAATCAAGCAGAGTCCAAAAAAGGTACACAAAAGATAAACAACAATGTACGTCAACCACTCAGATCTGGCGCATTTATCTGTTCACCGTTTGCTCTGCTCACCCGCCGAAGCCGTAGAGCGTGCGTCCCTGGCGTTTCAGCGCGTAGACGACGTCCATGGCGGTGACGGTCTTTCGCTTCGCGTGCTCGCAGTACGTGACGGCGTCGCGGATGACGTTCTCGAGGAACACCTCAAGTGACAAAAAACATTAGTCACCGTTTTTGCCACATTAATCACATAATTAAGTGAAAAAAACCAACTGGCGACCAATTGAACTGCTGGTGCTTCCTAAGCTTATCAAACGCAACACTCATGAGATTGGAGAGAACATGCGTTCATGCAAATTTTTTGCCAAGAATAAAAGTGCAAGTGTGAGACCTTGAGCACGCCCCGCGTCTCTTCGTAGATCAGTCCACTGATGCGCTTGACGCCACCACGACGAGCCAAACGGCGAATCGCAGGCTTTGTGATGCCCTGCAACGGACAGTGCGAAATAACGCGAAAATGACCTTTGTTTTGATTTCGACACACAAATGAATTAGAAAAACAATGACAAACAACCGCTCTTACTTGGATGTTGTCACGGAGAACTTTACGGTGACGCTTTGCACCGCCTTTTCCAAGCCCCTTGCCACCTTTGCCGCGACCAGACATGTTGATACTTTGAAAATTTACCAAAACAGAAGAAGATTGAGAGTATTAATAGTAGTATACTGCGTTATGGTCCGTCTTTTATGCACAAGCACATGTCATCCTGCACAATCACGATGAGGCGTGCAAAAGCTGTCCATTGATTGGCTGTTGGGGAACAGAGAGTATGTGTTTTAACATGACAACGCAGTGTGCATCAGCCCTATGGGGAACTAACATCAAGTGCTACGTATTACCTCTAATAAACCCCCATGGGGGTTTATTTCTTCAGCGACTTCTGGGGGTGGGGGTTTATTTTTGGGGGGGGGGGGCTTTATTTTTTTTGGGGGGGGGGTTTATTTGGAAACCATTTTTAGGAGTGGGCAAAATGGCAAAAATACCTTCCATGGCAGGAAGGAAGTCGCAGGAACTTCTACTCTACATAGAAATTTCCTTTTACAACAGCCTTTTGTAATGAAATTACCATTAACTCATCCATTTGGGGCCTTTGGTAGCACAATTTCATCATTTTCACGGCAACGAGCCTAGGGTTAGGGGAAAAAAAAAAATCCGGATTTTTTTTTTTAAATTAAAAAAATTTTTTTTTTTTAAAAAAAAAAAATTTTTTTACAAGTTAGGTTCGTTCGAAGCGTCAAGCGTCTCGTCGAGATGAGTTCATCTAGACTATTTTCAGAACGATCCGGGAAACTATAAGAGCGAAAATCGTGTTTTATTGAAATTATGTCCATTTCATAGAGGGAAAGTTGCATTTTCAACAGTAAAACAGGGCAATTTTTCACGTGTACTTGAATATTGAACCGTTCTTAGTGGTTCCTCTTTAGAAAATTACCAAAATTTGACTGTGTTCAAAAATTCCTGTTTGCTGTAGCTAAGTCGGCAACCCCTGTCGACCCGGTCGCCCCCCCCCCCCAAGACACTTACTTTCAGGTTCAACCAGCTGTGCTATCTGCCACATGGCGAGAGCCCACTCTTCAAATCATCGTATCGAAAACACGTACCATGATTTCGCGATCACGTTGCGGGCAACTGACAGACGCAAGTTTAACACGTTAGTTTAGCTCAGCACGCAAGTTTTAACATGTGGCCATGTTATCGGGTATCTGAAAAACGGTCGTGTGATGTGGTATTAACCAACATCTCCGCTCAAATTGTTTAACAATATATCGCACAACTCCATTGTAGACCTATAACATACGCCAATCAACAAGATATCATGTTCATCTCATGGCCTACCGACTGAAAAACATGTTCTAAGTTGCAAGAAAACGATTTCTGAAACGATATTTCAATTCAGTTAAGTCATTTCAACGCTAAAAATTGACTCTAGAAGTCATCCAAATCGAAAAACATGGAGTACGTCGGTCAAAACGACCAAATAATGACATTTACCTAAGCACACAAAGAAGTTGGGAAGAAAATTTGGTTTGAACTTTCAAAAAATTATGCCATAAATCGAATTTTCAGAGCAAAGTAGAAGAAAAAATTTTCAAATTTTTTTTTTAAGTTTGAAAAAAAAAATCCAAATTTTAAAAAAAAAAAAACGAAAAAATAAAAAAAAATTTTTTTTTTCAAAGCCCCTAACCCTAAACGAGCCACTGAATTCGCTGGGTATGTGTTCCAAACAGGTTTCAATAATCCCCCATGGGGGATTATTTTTTGGGGGGAGGATTATTTGGAAACTTGTCGAGGGGGTGGGGGTTTATTTGGGGGGGTTAATATAGGTAATACGGTATTTTACACGTTCACACACGCACTGTGTTTTACGAGTCACATTTCCTTGTTGATATTTTTATTCAAAGACCGAAACAACTGAGAAGATAACAGCGCGATGATAGAATTAAATCATGTTACGAGCTTTAATGAAAAATGGTTTTGCATTTGAATAAGAAACGGCCACTAACAGTGGAAAAAAAATTACCTGTACAGCTTCACAATCGTGAAGAAAAGTTGACAATCTTCACAGATCCACACAAAGCAAGATAGGGTGCGCGAATGTTGAAAAAAACGGATACTCTCGAAATACCAATCAATCAAATTTGACAATAGAAATCAGAAGAATAGAATGAGCGAAATCTACTACTTTGTGTTCACTTTTCCGGTTTTCCCTTGTTCTTCGGCAGCAGCACGGCGTGGATGTTCGGCAGCACACCGCCCTGCGCGATGGTGACGCCCGAGAGCAGTTTGTTCAGCTCCTCGTCGTTGCGGATGGCCAGCTGCAGATGGCGCGGGATGATGCGCGATTTCTTGTTGTCGCGGGCGGCGTTGCCGGCCAACTCGAGGATCTCAGCGGCGAGGTACTCCATCACCGCAGCCAGGTACACCGGAGCGCCTGATAAACAATTATAAAACACTTTGGGTGCCACGCCACCAAAGACCAAAACTTTCAAATAAAATACTCACTCTACAAAAAACAGAGAAAAATTACATCCTACACGGTACACCACCACCCTGATGGTTAGCTAATGGTCTACTAGCTAACCCAGCCCGCCCAGCCCTTAGCCCTAGATTGAAGCCGTGTATTCAACTGAACGGAGGAACACGTGACACACGCGACTGTTAGACGTACCTGCACCAATGCGCTCTCCGTAGTTGCCCTTTCGCAGCATTCGGTGAATTCGACCCACTGGAAACTGCAGTCCAGCACGTGAACTGCGCGACTTTGCCTTCACTTTGGCCTTGCCTCCTTTACCACCACGGCCGGACATGACGGTTGACGGAATATGTTGAAAATGAAAAGCAGCTTAGTTTTTTCGAACACACAGACAGTAGACACAGAGCAACGCACGAAACTCTCGGAACAGCAGACAGAATATAATAAAATACAGCTTTAACAAAAACACTGTTTAGGTAGATTTTGATGCGGCCACGTTACCTGGTCACTGAGTGACTATGTTAAACGTGCTCAATGCACAGTTGCTGTGCGTCCCTTCTTTTTCTGATTGATTGAGATACGCGTTGTGCATGAATTTGATAGAGGAAAGAAATATGCTGCACTAAACAGAAAAAAGAAAACCAGAGCGTGAATTATAAGCAGTCACGCTTTAGAAATAGAAAAAGAAATAGAAAGGTGTGCCAGCCAATTTAAAAATCAATCAATCAATCAATCAAAGCTCATTTATGTTTTTATTTATTGTAAACAAAAGTTTTATTTATGTTTAGTTTTTCAAGCCAAAGAGAAGCAAATGCAATTCCATGTTGCAACTTCTTGAGTTAAGGGACGTGGTCACCACATGCATTGCAATGAAATTCGGAAATGCACGTCTGCTCTGTGGTGGTATGCATACAAATTGTTTTTATAAAACAAACCGTTGAAAACTAAAAGGGGCGGTTGGTTCCGTGTTTGAGCTTGCCGTCGAGGACACAAAACTGTCATCACAAACTGCATCGTACAAAGTGCGTTTCACGTGCAATTTTTAGTTTGGCAATGGTTGAACTGAACTTGCACTATTCCATGCTCATTTTTTTCAAAACTAGTGGGGATCGCAGAAAACATATCCAAAGTCTGCTTATCATTGGTTACTTGCTGGTTTGAAATGGCACCTGATATTAATCATACCAAACCAACAACAGGCCACCAGTGTAGGTGGAATCAGTGAGCAAGCCGCTGAGTTGGTGAACATGTTCAGACGACTTTATTGCTTTGTCAATTTTGGTACTGTAGTACGTTGGTTATTGTGTTATCATTGTTGCCATGGACTTTGTGGCTGCCGGTTTTATCAACAAAGTTTACATGCGGATAAAGCTTTGTTAGCTAAAACACACTGGGCATATTATTAGCAGCTTAGAGAGCCACAGAGAGCAGTAAATACATTGTATGCTCTGGCTGCTGCAAGCTGACTGATGAACAGTTTCAGAGAGCTTTTGTCCTAGATGTCATTTTTTTATCCAGTAATTTGTATTCTCAAATCAAGCCCTAAAACCCATCATTGCAATGCTGTAACATGGTGGCCTAGGTCTGACAACGAAGAATATGACGTCTGAAGCGATTAGCCAGCAAAGTTCACGAACAGCCATTCCCCACGATCCCCATGTTTGCCGCAACGTCTAGCAAATTCATTGCGACAACACTGCTCGTGTTTGTGCAGCTGGAGCAACCGGTCTTGGCTGACGACCATCTTGCGCCTGTTGATCCCGTGTCGTTAATTGTCATGTGAGCGTTGAGGAACGTTTGTTTGTTTGTGGTAAAATCTGCCGTAAAACACGCAGAAAACGAAATGATGTTCTTGGTTTTTACGGAATAATAAACCGAACTGCAGGCTGAGCTCGCTGAGCATCGCCGTGATCCTGTGCGGCGTGTTCTGCTATCGTTGTCTGTGGCCGGTCACACGAGAGCCGGACGAACGACTCGAGAAACTCGCCGCCGTGATCGCAGAACGGAGGCCAAGCAGGATGCCTGCGAAACTGTCGGTCGCGGACGATTTGATGGCGACACAGCAGACGACGACAACTGATGTGCCGATGACACAGGACGGACATGAAGACACGAAAGAGACGGAAAACATAGGAGACAATAAAAACTCACCACACGGTGCACTGCATTCTACTGGCGAGCTGGCGCTCTCCAATCCGTCTGCCGTTTCTGCTTCACCGTCGAACAGTCACAGCAACACGATTCTAGTCGCATCGCGGGTTTCGATCAGCACAAGTATGGAAACGGAGTCAACCGCAGTTGGCAGTAGTCCTTCCTACATGTAGCTTCTCTCCATGTTTGATTAATGACCAATGATTTACTTCATGGACTTTTATCATGGAAACTACGATTGACTCGAATATAAGATGTGAACGCATGAATTCTAAATGATGTTTTCAACGACTTTATGGCGTGTGGATTTTCATGTGATAACAATGAGTAGAAAATAATCGAAATTTTGTTGTGTTTGTGCTGTTAATGTACGTTTTAGGTTTTATTGTTGTTACCTTTCAGTTTCAAAACGCCTTCGGACAGTCGCAGATGTTACAGTTTCTTTTTGCTTTGTTCTAAATTGCATGGTGCTATAGCAATGAAAAAATACAGTACGTGAAACTTTGAACGTTTGGTGGTATCGAAAACAAAAGATTAAATTTGGAAAATTGATTTTTCTTCAGTGTTGCTGAATGCACAGTGAGACCAGTGTCGTTTTCAGTAGCGTCGTTCTGTATCCACAGAGATTTTTAAAAACTTCCACAACAAAATTAAAAAAATTTCGTTGCTTAAGTTTGGGGAATGAAATGTTGTGTCGCTTTAATCAATGGAATTCGTTATTCAAATCTGCATTCACCTGGTTTGCTTACAGCGTCTGGTTTTCGAGCCCTCGTGTTTTCTCATTTGAACGTCCGCTTTTCGAAATTACTGGCGATGAAAGCACCGAAGAAATGCGGTGCGACACCTGATTTTACAATGGAAAAAAGTTGAGGGTACTCGTTTTTACTTGAGAAATCTCCACAATTATTCAGGTTCAAACAATTTGTCAACGGTCCAGCTGGAGTTGGACACCTCAACGGGCACAACGGCAGGCCGTACTTCTACGATCGACAGAACTTGGACCGTCGCTGGCAATTTGGGATAAGTGCCAACCAGCATTCTATCGTTCATTTATTTCTGCTGCTTTATTGCTCGTTTCCGTTTGTTAGTAAGTTCAGTACACCGTATTTTCAATTTTTTAGACAGCCGTCTGTCATCAACTGGTGCCAACGACTTTGCTGTACCAGGATTCCATCAAGCGCACAAAGGACCCGGCACTGAGCGGCCTCAGTTTCATGATCGTTTTTTGGCAGTAAAAACGCATTTTAAAAGTTTGAATTTTTTATCGACAATGTACATATAATTCGGTTTTTGCAGATGCAACAAAGAGTCCGGAGAACAGTGCGATTTGAAGCGAGTCGACTGCTACGTGCCTGATTGGACGCTCGAATACATTCTGATCGGGTGCAGCAGCTTGAGTCTAACTTGAATTGAATGAGAGTCGGATCAACAGAGTCCATGTTGCGTTTTGTTCTTTGCAGCATCTGCACACTCCTCGGTGCCTTGCTCACGATCGGCTGCATCCGTGCAACGTCACAGTTGCTGCTGCGACCCCCCGTGACAAGCAGATACAAACAAAGAACACAATCAAGAGCAACCGAAACCCGTTTGAGTGGGAATGCCGACGTGAATCGACGATTGGCTGAGATCATCATTGGCAAGCGGATTCCAGTAAAAACAGAATACATTGCGTCCGAAACGTCCGACGGTGAAACCGATGACGACATGCAGTCAACAAGCCCACGGGACGCGGTGCATGGTGATCGAGCAACAGACGAACATGCTCATGCAGAGCAATGCAGGGACTCACTGGAGCAAGAGAGCGACTGCAACGTCGCACACCACACGGCACAATCGTCAGGCAGTTTGCGAAATTCAGTTTTCAGTGTTCTAGCGAATCAAAGTGAGTTCGGCGGAATCGATGTTGAAGAAGAGCAACATCGCATTCATTCGGCATTAATTCGAAAACCAATATCTACAACACAAGACGATTCCGAGAGTGAAAAGTGCAGCAATAGAAATAGAACAGTGAGCATGACCAATTCCGACCAAGCTCATCAACGTTCAAAATCGACTGTGTCGGAAACGGCACCCGTTCAGATTGCAACTGCCACGTTCGCTGATGAAACGGTGTCAAATTCGAATGGGACACCCATTACAAATGATGCAAGTCACACAGGTTCGCATTTTTCTCACGAAATCGACGCTGAAAGATCGCTTGACAGCCAGCACCGAACCGCGGCAAGCTCTTTGTCAACCAGCACACCAAACAACAACACTATTGACGGACCCAGTTCCGTTGAACTGACGCAAATGTTGTAAACTTGAATGAAAGCGTTGAACTGGGGCAAGTGTAAATTCTGAAAATATGCAATCTGCACTGTATGTAATTTTTGACACATGTTCTCTTACTTGAAATAAACAGATTTTTAAGAACTAAAATAAAAAAGTTACAATTGGAAAAATATGATGTTCAAAGCGTGGTATAGTTCGGTTGATTGAAACATCAAAACAATGTTGAAAAGGTCCCCTTTCCTTTTAGCGGTGAATGTTTGCAGTTACAACACGCAACATTTGTGTTTGCAAAAGATTGAAACCTTCACTTTTTGTATTTTAAATGATTGTTTAAAAGTACTGTGATGTCAGTCAATCATTTTTCGTGAATCTCTGTTGCCATTTTCAAACGAAAAACCCCAATGGTTGCCCTGGAACAAATGACGACTGATCAAAACGCGAAACGTAAGTTTGCCATTCTTTCCGATGCCAAGATGTCCACGATTTCAGTTGTTTTTCAAATGGCATTGTTTGGTGATGCGATGTTATACTTCAAGTAGCGAGAGAGTGGCGATTTAGTGGACTGGAAAACAACGGAGATTACAGGAAAAGAGATCACATTATATAGGAAGCACGGATAACTACACGAAATAATTACGATAATCGTCCATTAACTTTATCACGTTTGTTTGCAGGTGCGCTGCAGTGCGTGCTGGATGCCACCCGTGCCGCGCACACGCAGCCCCCGATGCAACAAGCACTGCAACGCGCCGGCGGGGACATGCTGAAACGCATGCAGCTCGTGTACCCGTTGCTGTGTCAGATACAAATGGACACCATTGCCGAGCACGGCTACAAACACGGCGCTGAAGGTGCGGCATGTGCAACGAATGTGCTGGAAACGGCGATACAAAAAAATCTAAAATGATACCAAAGCGCTCGTTTTTCACTTGTGACGCAAGTCTTGACCTCTTTAGCTGGGAAAAGGTGTCCAACTAGGTGTCCGGTGTCCTGCCTGGGTATTCCGCGTGCTGTCCTGTGCCTCTCCCACGTGGCGTCCGGGAAATAGTAGTGACAACATCACACTCGACGTCATGTGACCGGTTTTATTTCCGGACAACACGGACACTGCGCAGGACAGCCAGGAGGACAGAAAACCGGACACCTAGTTCGACGCCTTTTAGCGCGTTCACTATCCCCCATTTTAGGTATGGTAAAATTTGCGCAAGACACAGCAGCGCTGGAGAAGCACGATGCAGAGGTGCAACGAATGAACAACGAACTACGCAGGATATGCATGCCGCCGCTCGCCACAAATTGGTGACCCACCCCAACCAATTAGCTTCTTCCGCTTTGTCGAACTGTTGTTGAAACTATCGCACTTCAGCAAAAGTTACATAATTTACATGTGCATTTGATCAGACTGTGATACTATACCCTGTGCATCGTTATCGTGTTTTTATCATGCCGATACGCGAGCGAGCGGACAGCGCATGACCACAGAATATGGGTAGGCGCATTCATGGAAAAGTGTTTGATGACGCGAGTACCTGTGTTAAAACATAGCTGCGCAGTTACTAAATACTACTTCATGAATGCCCCTTATGGATTAGTGTAAGCAGTGAGAAACATGGTTTGATGGCACTGAACGGACTGTTCAGGCTATATCCACAGGAGTTCAGTAGTATTGGTACTTTTTGTGTTTCTAGAACTGGTCGGAGTGAAATTGAGAAAAAATTGGGCTTTTTTGTGCAGTTTCTGACATATTGCAATTTGCACCCGAAAAAATGAATAAACGGCGCAAAATATGGCTGTTATGTACTTGTATCCGTGTGCCACATCAGCGACTTGAAAATAGTTGTCAAACCAAGTTCTCACTGCTTACACAAATCCACATTCAACCTTTTACATGCGCCTTCCCCATTTTATATAGCGATTTGATCTCTTCTCGGCTATCACTTTGTTATGTTCTTCCCAGCTCCCAATTGTATCAAAGCCAAATTTTAATCTTTATGCAAATGTATTTGATCGCTGACAAAAAAAAAGAAAAGAAAGCAAAAAACGTAGTTTCTGGTTCGTACCGTCCGTCACCATATCCGCATTGCAGGTGATTCAATCAAAGAAAATCCCAACTAACGTAATTTTTCATGTAACACAGTGTTGACAAAAAGTTAGTCCCTTCAAACAATTTTGTTAACATCCACCAACAACAAAAAAGACAGCAGGGCCTGGCGATAACTGCAAGAAAAATCGGGTTATTATAAAAAATACATCCATGCGTGCTAAACGAAACGTGCTGCTTTTGTGTGAGTCATATTGATTTTCACCAACCCCCACCGGGCGTCAATGGCAACAAAATTTGCTTTGTTGGTGCAACCTGGGCAGCATTCGAGCGTGACGGCAAAACAGTGTTCCTCAGGCTCAGACACTTTCCGTTTTTGTTTGTTCGTGGAATAAATAACAGCCAGTCAATATGACCTTACCTTGCATCGCAACAATGATTGTTGTTGTCTCAATTGACCAATCAATGGGACAAACGGACGAACATTCGAGTCGCAAAATGATCAGCACCCCTTATCGAAATCACCACAGCAGCAGTCGCAATCATCCAGCCTACCAAAAGGACCCTGCTGACGACACTGCGGCTAACGCACAGCAAAACATCTATCAATACAGGTCTACTTGAAAAGATTTTTTTTGCAAAAAACAACAAAACTACTACTCTATTAGAAAGTGTTAAGTGTTAACTGTTTGGCATTCGTTGTTGCAACACTTTCTTTAGATTTGACCGATTCAAAACGTCGACCGCTGAGGTGACCCGAGTTGACGGAGGTCAAAAGCATCTGCATTACTACTACGATCCGAGCAACAAGGACCATCGTGGATATTTTGGGGTTCGGTTGGAGTGTTTCAACAGGCTGTTGAACCTAGTTTTTTTGCATCCAAATGGCTGCAATAGGCATTTTTTTTGCCGTTTGCATTCGATTTTCAAGAAAAAGAGAAAAAAAATTGAATCGTTTTGAACTTAGTTTTGAACTCGAAATGGGAACAGTTTTTGAATAAATTGTGACGTGTTTTTGCAGTCAGTCGCGTGTGACAGTGCAGTGCCGCTGCACAGAACAGACATCAACAGCACAACAGTACAAACCAACAATGGACTCGTGATACTCTACTGGAGGTGGGCCAACCATATTTTTTCAGCATCGATTCAAACTAGCTTATTTGAAGAAACATGAAAGAAAATTTCAGTTGTCCTCCCGAACAACCAGTTTGCGAGCAGCTGGCTTGTGTGCCGGTCGATCACAGTGCTGAAATATGGATGATTATAATAACGTAAAGTCAAAATATTCTAAACTTTTTCGTTTAAATTTTAATTTTACATTAAGGCCCGTATGCTGACGTACGTCAAACGCACGTTTCCATGAACGGTAGACAGTATGCAATAACACGAGATCTGACGTGACTTGACGGTGCGGTACAATGCATACGTCTGAATGAACGGTAATATGCTGAAACACAAGACCTGACGTAAAGTGACGTGCCGTGCCGTATCCGCATACGTCAGTATGAACGGGCCTTTACATTTCTGCCAAATATGTTGCAGTGTGATCATCTCATTGTGTGCGATTGGACTGATCTGGCACTGCTGCAAGTACCTCGATCGACAGAAGACCCGTCAGCGGAAAGTCAGCACAGCGCCCGCGCGTGTGGTCGCCGCCGCAGTCGACTACCGTCCGAGCAATGCGATGCCGCAGTACGCGTTCACGCACGACGAAACAACAACGCAAACGGCAAACAGCAATAGCAGCAGCAGTAGCAACAGCAACAACAGTAGCAGTAGCAGTAGCAACAGCAACAGCAGTAGCAGCAGCAGTAGCAGTAGCACTGTGACGTCCACGCATCATGCCAGCCAATCAGCAGCGCACCACCGTGTGCCGATTGGCTTGCCGCACATCGAGGAGATACCAGGCGATGAGCTGCTGATTGTTAGTCGACAGCAATTGATGGCGATTGGTGGCCAAGTGAACAATGACACCAACGCGACGTCACCTGACGTATCACCGTCGGATGAAGACGATTTTGGGTTCGGTGATCGATCTAGTGCCGAGGGCTCTGAAAGAGGCTCGGGTGACACGGCCAGTGTTCGGCAAGACCCGCTTGAAAATAAAAACAAGAACTGCGCTGAATCTGAGTCAAAGGATATGAACGAATTGGAGCCATCGAAAGCGCAGACGAACGAGCAACAGAGCACTGTAACTGTAGCTGAGGGGAAAGCTGCGCGTGTTGCATCAGCACGCATCAGCCACCCATCATCCGAACAGAGTGACAACGAACAGTGGTGAACAATGTATAAAACTTTGTCGAAATTTGTGTGTACTGCTTTGTATTGTGTAAAACTTGTATCTGCTTTGATATTGTTTGTCAAAATAAAAGAAAAAGACTGAAAAATACTGTTTCTCTGAGCCAACTCCTCAAAAATGAAAACAATTGTTTTATAGAATTATTTTTGCCATGCTTTGTGTTGTTCATTCGGTGACATTCGCAACCGCTTTCAATCTTCGCGAATGGCCAACATTTAGACAGTCAGTGTTCTTGGGCACGTTACGCGCCGGTTCCAAATGAAGTGAAAGCAAACAATGGCAAAAACAATTCGGGTGCATTGCTCAAGCGAACAGTATCAAGACCACGAAAACGACGACGCACTCGGCTGCGCAGTCCGATCAGACGCGTGCTCACTCTGTCCGTCAAACTCGGCCGTCCACTGCAACCGTGGTATTCGTATGTTGCTGTTCGCCGCAGTCAACTGTTCCGCAGGCTCAACATCTGCCGCTTCCGCAGTCTCTCCAGTGCCACTTGCATCGTCAGCGTTGTCCATTGCGTCAGTCTGCCTTCGCGTCGGCGTCGTCTGCCCTATGATTCGCCCGGACGCAGTCTCATCCCAGTCGCTCGGCTTCTGGCATTCACTGGAGGCCTGCGTGCTGAAGCTCTGCGTTCGCCCGTCAATCACGGCTGCGATGTCGCACTGCTGCTGCTGCTGCGGGGTCGCGAACGCCTCGATGCCGATCGGACTGAGCATCGGGAATATGTCGGCCTTGCGCAGTAGGTGATGGTCGGTCATTTTCACCGATTCGTGTCCGTACGCGTACTCGGAGGCGACGGTCGTTTGTGCGCGGTCCGGGTGCACCTGCCGGGGGTGGTGACGAAGCCAGACGTCACGGAGAACGCAGGCGCATAACAGCAGTAGCACGATCGAGAACACGCTGCAATCAGTGGCGGACAAACAAACTTGAGCGTGATTTTGGTGCAACTGTTCTAGAACTTTGCAGCGTTCATACAGTTGAAATGAACGCCAACAGTTAGGTCCGTAATAAAAACAGTAGTTTTTTTTCCAGAAAAACTCACAAAAATGCGATCACAGCGATGATTCGATGCAGTGCACTGCAGTCGTATGAGTCGTTCACACAGCGCTCGCTACGGGTGCATCTGCAATCAAATCCAAGTCAGTTTTGCATGCTAAACGGTTTGCACCGTCAATTGCAGCTAATGAACGACCAAAACTATGCAAAACAAACTCACTCCCAATATACAAGCACGTTGTCTGTGAAATTATGCAATTCAGCCACGGTGTGCGACTGATTTGCAGTAATTAAAATCTCTGACGACGTATCTTCAAGACGCTGCCTCAAATACAAAAGGCTCGCATTGATTGGTGCTGAGCAAATTTCGCTCTGAAAAGATGGAATAAAAATCAAAGAATACTGATGAAAAACAAGTTCACAAAAAAATGGACTTCAGTTTCTAATATCAATTTTTTAAGTTCTGCGACTGAATGCGTGTGCAGACGTGAAAAGAAAACTAGTTTCAATCTTTATGTGGCAATTCAAAGTCGCCTAAGTGACTCAGCTTTACTCGGATCACTTCACCAATTTTGAATTCCCGCGTCCTGCATGCAACTGTTTATCCATCTATGGGCACATTGAGTTGCGGGACCAAAAATAAAAGATCATACCTCGAATTCATAACTGCCGCTGGTTGCATTTGAGAAATCATAAAAATATTGTCGCTCAGAGCCTTCAATGTAGCCGACCAGTGCATATTGCGTGAACTCTCGGAATCTGCCAGCAGTTCAGCGTTGATTTTTTGCCAACAGTTTTCAAATAAAAACTGAGAAAAAAAACTCACAGATCTCTCTGCACCGTTGAGGGATCTTTTTTGTACTTTGGATTTCGATTGAGTTTGTCCGGGCCCCATTGGAGCGAAAGACTGAGCAACTGGAGAGTGAGCACAAGTGAGCATTTGGCACATTGCGAACAGGCCATTGGTTTCGCACAGGTCATTGGAGCAGCCGTGGGTTGCAATTAAAAGCACAGAAAATGCAACAAAATGTCAGTTTGCTGTACTACAGCACAGACGGAAGTGCACAGTTTTCATAGCAGAACACTGGCCATTTCGGGCAGCTTTTGGCACAACCGTCACCGATGATGCCACGTTTGCTTCCAGCACTTGGGCGTTGTTTGGACTCCAATGGCAACCAAAACAATGCACTTGTAAATGCAAGTACGCGAAAAATACACGCTTGAAATGAAGTGCTATTGAACACGCGATTGAAATGGCATGGCCGTTGAACTGTATGTATTGTTGGACACTTTCGTTGATTTTCAAAACATTTGTGTCGGTGATAAACTTTTTAAAATTCTTGAAGTTGCCATCAAAGGACAAGTTTTCTCTATCATTATTCATTTCCATCACAGTACTTGTTTATCAATCAACATTTAGCCTCCAAGGTTTAAGTTGTCATTGAAATTAAAGAAAAATAGATAATTTTATCATTGAACCAAGGTGGTCAGCAATTTCCAATGACGTCACCAAGAACTTGCCACACTTGTTAGCTTATCGTATTAGCATATAAGTATCGATTGGAAATTTATAAGCATAAAATGCGCGGTTGCTAGGGGCTTACCGCAATAATGAGCTTATGCACTCCAAAGCCAACACGCTGGTGCATGTGCGAGCGTACTTTATCAACGTGTTCAGTTTATTTTCACTGTTTATTTTTATTGGTTTCTACACGTTTTACGCTCCAAAGAAGTGGAACTCATATAAAAAACAATTGCTAGCATGCCGGTTCAAAGTTGGCCCGTTATTTTGCTGTTGATCAGTGGAGCTTCGGTGACTGTGCAAAGGAGAGGAGGAAGCTTCGGTGGGCGTGGCGGCACTGGTCGGTCTACGTCTTACAGTGGTGGCTCAAGGTGAAGCGATTACTGAAGTGCACTGAATGAACACCCTGAGAAAACAGCAATTGGCAATTATTTCAGGAATTGCATTGTTTTTATCATTAACTGTTTACAGGTACTCTGGAACCAGCAGCACGGGTAGCAGAACGAGTTGGTTCGGTTCGAGTAATACCCGCACGGGAACATTCAGCAGCGGAACAGCGTCCAGAAGCTACGGCTCATACAGTCCGAGCAGACAGCGGTAAGCATTGTTTTGGAATATTATCAAAATTATAGACATTGGTGCCGAAAGCCTGGAAAGATCAATTAGTTGCTATCTTTTGGAACACAGGTTTGCAGCGTTTACGGGCGGGGCGGCCGTTGGGTATTTGGTCGGACGATCGACCAGTCGCAGGTACTACTATGACCAACACGGCGGTAGAAGACAGTCGGGATTCGGGGTACGTGCGTCTGAATAAACTGAGTGAAAACCATCATGCCGCCGTTGAAAACAATTTGTTGACTGTTCTGGCTTGTATTGCACTCATCAATCATTATCACTGCTGATTTGAATAAGAGCATAAGGGTGCAAAAACTTCAGACTGAAATCTGCTCTGCTGAGGTGCAGGAGTCGATGTTGAAGAATGATACGGCTGGACTGATTGACATCGATGTAGCGAATACATCACTGATCACGATTTACTGGGAGTAAGTGTTAGATACATTTCTATGCGAATGTAAACATAAAAAGCGTTATATTGCCCATAATACCACAAATTGTCAGCTGCGAACCGGGTGAAACGTGCGACGCAAACAACCACGATTGCATGGACACACGGAGCCCGTGGGACTACCTGGGATTGTCGTTCTTCTGGATGTTAGTTTAATGCATTTTGTTGGAACGTTACAGTTCAAACAAACGAATGTAAACGGGGCTACTAAAATATAGCCACTAAAACGGGTTTCTTAACTTTTTAACACGCGATATCTCAGTAACGTTTTTGTAGTAGTGTTCTTTTCTCAATGTCACCACACTTGGATGCACATATTTGCATATCTTTCAGCATCCTTGTTTGCATCTGCGTGTGTTGTTGTATTCGGTGTTACGGCAAGAAGCACGCACAAGCGAACAAAGTGCAAGGCGGCGTTGTTGTGCAGCAGCCGCCTCCCGCAATGGTCACACCAGCACAGCATCAAACAATTGCCGTCAACTTTCCGGCCAGATATCCGACCAACTCACCTGGCTACTACCCGAATGGTGCAATGGCGCCGCCGCCATACGCCCCGCCACAGCCGCCAGATCGACTGGCACCAATTGTACCAACATCACCAGCACGTTCGTATTAGTTTCATCCTCGCATTCTCATTTTGTCACTCTACCTGATGACATTTACTATCTTTTATTTTGGTCCCGCATCTTAATGCGTGCACAGATTTGTAAGCAGTCTCATGCACGTCGCGGGAATTCAAAATTAGCAAATGGATTCGAGTCCCCTAAATTAGGGGGCCGGGTCACTTAGGCTATTCTGAATCACCACACACAGATTGAAACCAGTTTTTTTAAAATCCACAACCGCATTGAGTCGCAGGGCTTAAAGAAAAGATGATACATTTGGATCCCTATGATTTCCGGCCACTTCAGCTTCCGCACCGCAGCCCCCCAGTACACCAGCACCAGCACCCGCTCCCGTACCCGCACCGAGCACCAACGAAATGTACACTGGCGGCGAGTTCAAGAATCCGCACGCCCACCAGGCGCCTGACACTGAGATTGCGGCGCCTCAGTTCGAGCAGCCACCGACGGAAGCGGCGCAGGCGGCTGTGAAAACGGGCTGAACGGAGTGCTCGAACACGTTCGTCCACATATCACTCGCTGACACGACGTACGGGTTGTCGCGCACCGATGATCACGATGATATTTAGTTTTCTGGCTTGTACATTGAGCTTTAATCATTTGCTACGTCACTTTGTAAGCAGTAATATTGAGTTGTTTTCGACTAGCGCCTCTTGCTTGCTTCCTTTGTAATTTGTTTTCATTTCTCTAACGTTGCAAGTGTGTTGCGTTTAACATTTGAAGCAACCATGAACGTTTGATCAAATAAACAGTTTAACCTGGTTTAATCATTGCTGTGCACGTACAATCTCAAATTTTTCAATACTGCAGAAACGCGAATTTTTAAAAACAAACTGAAAAAAGTTATTTTTTTGCTTTTTCGCTATGCAAGTTAGCATCATCTGACAGAAAAGTTTTAATTTTTGATTGCTATATAGCATGTCCAGCGTAACATTTCTGACAGTACACACAATGGCACTTTACCCAACATGATAATTTTTGAAACTTATTCATAACATAAAAGCAGTCAGAAAACCTAAACTTACACGTTCAAACGCAAGAATGCGCCGAGCCATCAAACCAACAGGCGCAGGCACGCATTTATGACTTCAGAAAAAAAACTTTCGTCGTCGTCTGTGGACGTGACAAAATCATCTTCAGCATGAACTTGACACTTGTCATTGGGTAACACAAGGCTCATTTGATTCTGATGTTTTCTGGCATGTTTTTCAAACGTTTTCAGTTTTATTTTACTGACATATTGCAGAATGTGTAAATTTTGAAAACATTTGAAACCAACGGTTTATGGTTTCTGTTCACAGCATCCATCAAAATCCACACCAGTGTTGATGAGTACCTAGTCTGCAAAAATACCGCCAAACCATATGATTAAAAAGTCATGGAATACCTCTCATTAGTAAGTAAGCAGTGAATGATTGCCAACAAAAAATCACAACAAATATTGTGCCACACAGGTTTATTTGGTAAGATGTGCAAAACGTCAATTATTGCCCCCATTGACTGAAGCAACGACGAAACGTTGGTATATGAATTTATTGTGTTGTCAGCATTGATCTGGTTTAAAAATGCAATCTGAACAGCACTAATTTATTTATTCGAATGAAAACGATGGCTCTGCCTGCAGCGACTGGATAGCCGAAACATTTTTGAAAGTTGTTGTTACCCACGGTATCCCTTATTAGTTTAGCTGATTTTACGCTAATTTTGGACTGTTCAATCACGAGCAGCCGCTGTTGCAGGCATCAATGGTGACATGATTGTGTTCAGTTTGTTGTTGTTGAGTGTGACGTTCTCTGGGACACACGCATTCGCTAATAACGAGCCAACACCGTCGTTGATATTGCAACTGACGCAGAAGGGACTAACGTATGTCAAAACATTTTCAGGCTATCCATGTATTGTGGATTTATTCAAACGTGTCCGGACTAAAATGACGTCATTTGCTTTAAAAACATCCGTTTGTCAAAATACAGGCACTTAAAATGTCAGTTTGGTGTGACTGATTCGACATTCACCATTTGCTTTACGGGAAGAAATCGGCTAAACAGAAAGTCTGGTTTGCTGTGAACGGCAAACGCATGCTTTGCGGCACATGACGTCATTTCAGTGAGACATGTTTGAAAAAAATAGGTCACAGATCGAATGCCGACATTCAACTATAATCAATTCTGAACGCAGATATCTGAAGGATCAGGCGATGGAGGCGGTGAATGCGGAGGTGCCCCGCTTGCAGATCGCTCGTCTCGACAAAGACCTCGGCCGACGCGGCAGCGTTCAGATGAGCGACCTGAAAGTGCTGCACTACAAGCCGCCCGCTCGTACGTCCGCCACGCTGGTGGAGCCGGATGAGATTCAGTGGTCGATCAACGACGTCGACTTGAGGTGAACGCGCTTCAGGCAAACCTGGTGGAGTTTGACCTTGGCGCGAACGCCGATCGTCAGAAACAATTTCTGGATGTCTGTTGTCGGATTGTGTCGAGAGCGAACACTTTCAAAATACCCTTCCATGGGCCCAGCCCAGAGATAGCCATTCAGCTGTAATAACTACTTTTTAATTTTCAATTAATTTAATTGAATTAATTTAGCTAGTAGTGCGTCTGCGCTTTCAGCATCCGCAGCCGGCTCGACGGTCGTCTGCGCGTGGTGGTGCCGGTCAACCTGCGTGGCGTGGTGACGATCGCCATGTCCGGCGTGCACTTCAACGTGCGCAACACGCTCGGACGCACCGGCGATGGCGTGCTCACGGTGGCGATGCCCGCGTGCATCACGCGCGTCACACGCACCCGCGTCAACGTCTACAATGCCGGACTGTTGCTCGAGACGGCGGTCGTAAATCTGCAGGTCGGTCGGAATCACAAAACCAGCATAAGGCGAAAACGCCAAGTTTTTTTGTCCGTACGCACAGTTCTAAATTCAGTGCGCAAACTAATTGTGTCCGAATGCATTAAGATAGCACACGCAACACGATGCGGCCATTTTTAAGTGTACGTACGAAAAAGTAATTGCTAAATCCCCTATACTCAAATAGCCACATGTTGTACATGATGTTAGAACACACGTAAAACGCGAGTTTAGGAAACCTTTTATGACGCTAATGAACACTTTTGTTCAAAAACAACCCGCACTTTTCAATTGCAGGAAGTGATCGTGCAGCAGCTGCAGCCGATCTTGGAGGAGCAGATGTGCACGTTGGCGAAGCGATTTCTGGCCGACCGCTTCAACGAGCAAATGCGGGCGTTCCCCGTTCGCACGCCGCTCTACCAATTGGCCTCGATGACCTTCGAGGAGTTCGCGAGCGGCACACGCGCGCCGGAGGCCGTGACGCTGGCCGACCAGCGGGCGCCACCGCAGCGGCAGCAGCAGCGACGCAGCCGTTTCAGCAGCACCAGATGGGACAATCGCAAACCGTGGACGCGCGACGTGTCGACGGCGAAGATGGCGAACGCACAGCGGAAGTTCGACACAAACGAACTGCTCAACGGGGGACTCAAGGTTGCAGTGTGCTCATATGCCTCAACCGAATCTGTGTAATATCTTTTATTTTGGTCCCGCGTCTCAATGCGCGCATAGATGGGTAAGCAGTCTCATGCACGACGCGGCAATTCAAAATTGGCAAAGGTATCCGAGTACCCTAAATGAGGTCGGGTCACTTAGGGTATTCTGAATTACCACATACAGATTAAAACTAGTTTCCTTTTACGTCCGCAACCGCATTGAGTCAGAAAAGATAATACAGCCACACAAAACCAAAATGCAGCGTCCGCACCCAATCAATTTTTCTGGTACCCGTTTCTTTGAATTTCACAGAAAATCCAGAGTCTCTGGGTCGATTATCATCTGGTTGAGCAGCCTCGCGTGTACAAATCGTTCGTTGAACTGTCGGCGCTTGGTGAAATTTCGTACAAAGGCAGAGGACACACGCACGTCACGCGACACGTGCTGCCACGCCAGCAACCACCCCAGGACGCCATGTTTGCGTTGACCATTGGCGACTTTGTCATCAATTCCGCCATGTACCACGCGTTTCGCTCGCACTATCTCGACGTTACTGTGAAGCCAACCACAAAAAAGGTATCATTATACGTTATACAAGTTCGGAAAAATGCCCGAAGGGCATGAAAAAAACCAAATATTATTTCAGAATGACACAGATAGAAAAGTGTGACACAAGGATTTTCACAAGATCAAACATTTTATGAAACGTGTGTGAACTGGAAAGTTACAAACTGAAATAATATTTACGCCAATATCATTTTTGTCATTCTCAAGGAAGGCACAATCTCTGTACGAATTTTTTCTCACTTCATTTGATGCTGCAAAAAATCATTTGCTGCTGTGAACATGCTTTTTTTATTTGTGAATACTGTATCAAATGATTTGCTTAATATGGTGTTTGCGGGCTGAACCCTTTTACGATGAGTGCGGTCACAACCGGAGCCAGTGCCTTGAAATGACAAAAATATATTGACGTAAATCATGCGGATGCGCGAGCGAGCGCCAGCGAGCGGACAGCGCATCACGCATAATATGAGCCGTTATCCCCTCGCGCGCTTTTTTCAAATTTGCTCGCTGCGTCCAGCGAGCATAGTATAAGCCACAAACTTGGCACTGTGCACACGAAACGAACACCCAAAGTTGTGCTTGGAGCCGCGAAAAAATTTTTATCCGACTACTTTTCATACGCTGTAGACACGAAAAACCTATTCTGAAAACAGTGTTACTTCTTTCCCTTTGTATTTTTTTTTCAGCTATGTAATCATGCGGATGCGCGAGCGAGCGTAGCGAGCGGAGAGCGCATCTCATGCGGATGCGCGAGCGAGCGTAGCGAGCGGAGAGCGCATCACGCATAATATGAGCCGTTATCCCCTCGCGCGCTTTTTTCAAATTTGCTCGCTGCGTCCAGCGAGCATAGTATAAGCCACAAACTTGGTACCGTGCACACGAAACGAACACCCAAAGTTGTGCTTGGAGCCGCGAAAAAATTTTTATCCGACTACTTTTCATACGCTGTAGACACGAAAAACCTATTCTGAAAACAGTGTTACTTCTTTCCCTTTGTCCTTTTTTTTTCAGCTATGTAATCAACATGTGTTCGCCCTTTCAATTTTTGCCTGCGACACTTTCACAGTCGAACAAAAATGTTCCCTGGGGTAATTCCACCCGGAGATTTTGAAAATTGGGTTAATTTTTTACCCCGACCCTGTTTTTGGGTAAAAATTGGGCATTTTTAATTGTTCGGAGGGTTTTCACCTGGTTTTAAGTGTTCGCCCTTTCAATTTTTAGCTGGGACACTTTCACAGTTGAACAAAAATGTTTCCTAGGGTAATTTCATCCGTATTTTCTGAAAATTTAGTTTATTTTTTTGCCCGGGCACTTTTTTAAGTTAAAATTGTGCATTTTTGAAAGTTCGTAGCATTTTGACTGAGTATCAGTTTTCACTCTTACAAATTTTGTCTGAGCTACGAAAAATAATAGGAAAAAGGTCTAGTCCGTAGTAATTCAATACGCTGATCACGGATTTTGGGTTAGTTTTCTTACGTGAGCAACTCTAGATGCTGAATCGTGACGATTTCGGGCGAATCGGCCGTGGAAATTGGCGAAATCGGTCCAGAAACGAAAAACAAGAAAACGGTGTTTTCCAGAGTAATTCAATGCGCTGATCACGAATTTCGGGTTAGTTTTCTTACGTGAGCAACTCTAGATACCGAATCGTGACGATTTCGGGCGAATCGGCCGTGGAAGTTGGCGAAATCGGTCCAGAAACGAAAAACAAGAAAAGGGTGTTTTCCAGGGTAATTCAATGCGCTGATCACGGATTTTGGGTTAGTTTTCTTATGTGAGCAACTCTAGATACCGAATCGTGACGATTTCGGGCGAATCGGCCGTCGAAATTGGCGAAATCGGTCCAGAAACGAAAAACAAGAAAACGGTGTTTTCCAGAGTAATTCAATGCGCTGATCACGAATTTCGGGTTAGTTTTCTTACGTGAGCAACTCTAGATGCTGAATCGTGACGATTTCGGGCGAATCGGCCGTGGAAGTTGGCGAAATCGGTCCAGAAACGAAAAACAAGAAAAGGGTGTTTTCCAGGGTAATTCAATGCGCTGATCACGAATTTTGGGTTAGTTTTTTATGTAAGCAACTCTAGATGCTGAATCGTGACGATGTCGGGCGAATCGGCCGTGGAAATCGGCGAAATCGGTCCAGAAACGAAAAACAAGAAAAAAATGTTTTCCAGGGTAATTCAATGCGCTGATCACCGATATTGGGTTAGTTTTCTTACGTGAGCAACTGTTGATGCTGAATCGTGACGATTTCGGGCGAATCGGCCGTGGAAGTTGGCGAAATCGGTCCAGAAACGAAAAACAAGAAAACTGTGTTTTCCAGGTTATTCAATGCGCCGATCACGGCTTTTGGATCAGTTTTCTTATGTGAGCAATTCTAGGTACTGAATCGTGACGATTTTGGGGAATTGGCCGTAGAAATAGCATGGGCGAAATTGGCCTAAAAACGAAAAATGAAAAAACCTGAGTTGTCCGGGGTTTAGAAGAATGTGTGACCAACGTATTGTGATTTTGGTCCGACCTTCGCGGCTTATGTAAAAATCAGAATATTATCTAAAAATGCGGGAGACGCATATAAAAGGAGGAATATGACCTTGTGTAAGCAGTGAAAGACTTGGCTCGACAACCTTTTCAAGTCTCTGATGTGGTACACACGGATACAAGTACATAAGAGTCATATTTTTGCGCCGTTTATTTTTTATTTAGGTTGCAAGTGGCAACCCTCGTACATTGTAGACAAATGAAACTTTCACATTTGCCTTTTTCTAGCATTTAGCGACCTCTAAAACCACTAAAATAACGATCAGACTTTAGATCGCTGACACTGGTTTGCACAAAGTGTATCGCAGAGGCATTGGGCACGCAAGGTCTCCTTCTGTGGCAAAGGCAATGACTCACCGGTTTATCCTGTCACAAGAGTTTGGTAAAAAGGGTGAAAATCAACGGAAGACAACACTTTTTGCACTGGTGCTGCTGTATGCACAGCGGTGCGTACGTCAGCAACAACGATAAAGCTACATGCAGCAATGTTTTGCAATCTCTGATGTTTCTGTTTTTTGCACAGAATTTACAGTATAGCCGATTAAACATGGCAGTTTTTTTCAGGGTGCAAGGAGCGCGTGCCCTTCGGGCATTTTTCCGAACTTGTATAACGTATAATGATACCTTTTGTGGTTGGCTTCACAGTAACGTCGAGATAGTGCGAGCGAAACGCGTGGTACATGGCGGAATTGATGATAAAGTCGCCAATGGTCAACGCAAACATGGCGTCCTGGGGTGGTTGCTGGCGTGGCAGCACGTGTCGTGTGACGTGCGTGTCCTCTGCCTTGTACGAAATTTCACCAAGCGCCGACAGTTCAACGAACGATTTGTACACGCGAAATGCTCAACCAGATGATAATCGACCCAGAGACTCTGGATTTTCTGTGAAATTCAAAGAAACGGGTACCAGAAAATTGATTGGGTGTGACGCTGCATTTTGGTTTTGTGTGGCTGTATTTTTTCTGACTCAATGCGGTTGCGGACGTAAAAGGAAACTAGTTTTTAATCTGTATGTGGTAATTCAGAATGCACTAAGTGACCCGACCTCATTTAGGGTACTCGGA